>CAJNIZ010012120.1:0-10260 GCA_905231905.1 Symbiodinium pilosum | reverse complement strand
TAAACCCTAATCCCTGAACCCTAGGTAGGGTCTGTTTTGAGAAGCCCCCGGCCTTTAACAGAGTACACGCAGGGCCGGCTGCATAGCTCAGGGTGGCCATAGCTAGCCTTGTTGTACCCCACAGTCCTGAGGCTTTGGGTCTAGGGTTTAGGCTTTAGAGCTCAGGTATATTGACAACGCTGACACACACGCTTCAATGGGCTTGCACCCTAAACCCTATAAGCCGGAAACTGACTTCATCCATCCAGCCAAACGCTTGAAACCCCTATCCCCAAAACCTCTAAATCTGAACTCCAAACCTTGGGTCCTGCCCTCACCCCTTAAGAGTCTATGATAGGGCTCAATCTTCAGAACTCTATATAGCTTTATTGAAAATACTATCCAACCCTTTTTCAACTCGAAGCACCCCATCCAGACCCCAAAGTCTGCACCTCGAACCCGAAACTAAAGTTTCGCAGCCTGCTTCCCAAAGCCTAAACTCTGCACCTTACACCCTCAACCCTTAACCCCTGACTCCTGATCCGTAAGCTCCAGACCCTGAGCCCCGCAGTCGGAACCCTGCACCGCAAACCTGAAACCACCAGACCACAAAGCCTTAACTTCGGACTCCAAAACCTAAACTCAAGACATAGCCCGCCCCCTTTTATGGTGGGGCGGTGCTAAAGCCTCTCGACCTCGTGCAGCAGGTCGATCTAACTTAACTGGTCCTGCTTCAGCACATTCACCTTATAAAGTCATCACCCAAAACCCCAAGTCTCTCGATGGGGCTACCGCTTTTTTTTGTTCAGTGCCGTTTGGGAGGATTTGGGACCCCTGGGGCCTCCTTTGGGTCCTTCGAGTGGGTAAATACTTGAGATCGTCCTGGCGGCATGTCACGCAGCACGATGCACTCCAGGTGACTCTGTGTCTTGAACATCCCTACCCTAAACCCTAAATCCTAAATCCTAAACCCGAGCAAGCCCAACACCCTAAACCCAAAGTCATAAAAGTTCAACCCAAGCCCCAAAAACCCCGGAGCTCCAATCCTCAAACGCCAAATGCTAAACCCTAGACTGTACCTGGGCCCTGGATGTCTTTCCTTTTCTGGGGTCTGTCCTACATATTTATACCAGGATCCAGGTAAACTTTCAATCCTAAACGCCAAGCCCTAAACTAACCCCAAACAAATCTCCTAAACTCTAGAATGTAAGCCCTAGACCTCAAACCCTAAACCCAAACCCTGAACTTCAAACCCCAACGCTAAGCCCGGAACTCCAAACCTAAACCTGCAACCCTAAACCCTAAAATTTAAGCCCTCAAGGCCAAACTCTATTTCCTAAACCCTAAATGGTTTAGGGTGTAGGGTTTAGGGTGTAACGTGTAAGGTGTAGAGCTAAGCCCTGCAAACTTAAAAACCCCAACCCCAACCCCAACCCAGTAACAGTCTATATTAGGGGTCCTATGAAGGGCTATATATAATCATATTATATTTATTATCCAACTGTTACTGAGGGGGGGCAGTACTGAAGGTTTAGGGTTGACCGCAACTCCACAGCTGCAAGTCCTAGACCGTACGCTCTAAACTTTAAACCCCGAAACCCCAAACCCCTAAACCCTATTCCCTAAACCCTATTCCCTAAACCCTAAACCCTAAACCCCTATTCCCTAAACCCTAAACTCTATGCAGAGCTCCAACTCGCCAAGGCTGTCATCTGTCTCATCGACTCATTGGAGCTGGCCGACTTCGGCCATTGCCATTGTCCTCAAAAGGCTATCGAGGGTTTAGGGTGTAGACTCCCTGGTTCCTTGACTGGTAAGGTTTAGGGTCTATAGGGTTTAGGGTTTAGGGTTTAGGGTGTAGGGGTTAGGGTTTAAGGTGTATAGGGTTTAGGGTTTAGGGTCGTGGAACCCTTGAACTTCCTCAAAAGGTGGATTCCTTAGCGTTCGAGGTTTATAGGGCTTATGGCTTAGGATATGGTTTTCGGGGTGCTATGGGGACTTCGGAAGTAGTTTAGGATTAGATGGGGAGGATGGGGGTCCATGTGAGGATTGGTGTTCTTTCTGTTTTTTCTGAATTGAAAACTCTAGCAGGGCTGTCAACATTCGACAAGGAAGTGCTCCAAGCCCTAAGCGAGTCTCTCAAAATCATCGTTCTGTTATAGTACAGTCTACAAATATTTGAAGGCTAGCCCTAAACCCTGAATCCTAAACTCTAAACCCTTAACCTAGTACACTCTACGCATATTTGAAGGCTTTACGGGTTAGGGCGTGGGGTCTTGTAGGGTTCTGTAGGAGAATCAAAACGCAGAATTCGGGCATACAGCTAAAGTTTAGGGTTTAGGGTTCAGCGTTTACCCAAGCCCCAAAAGTAGGTAAAAGAATGCCCCAACACCCCCAGATATAGCCCAAAAGGCCAGTATTATACATACTTTTGGGGTTTAGGTAGAGCTTAGGGCTTAACTTTTGGGACTTGCAACCATAGTTCTCCTGATTTGACGCTATCGATCGTAAGCTCTTGGTCAACAGATCCTGTACTACAACAACACTAACCCTAAAGCCCAAAGCCTGAACATTACCTAAACCCCAACTGTAAGTAAACTAATAGCCCAAAACACCTAAATATAGCCCAAAAGGCCGTTATTCTACATACTTTTGGGGTTTCGGGTAGACCCTCTAAACACTCCCTACCACAACAATGCCGGGCTAACAGCTCTGTTGGGCTCGTTTCCCCTTTTTAAGGTTGGGGTTTACGGTTCAGGGTTTGGGGTTTAGGGGCTAGCATCGGATCTTCTACGATATCCACGGAGCCCATTACGCCTTAACCCTAAGCCCTTAACCCAAACCCTAGCTTTAATCATCAAATCCAGCTCCTCGTTGCATGTGCGATATATTCCTCAATTGGACTCTCTCCGGGCGACTACAAGCCAACCTATAATTTCCTGGGAGTCGCTCTTGGAGCGCGGGTTTAGGGTCTAGGTTTTAGGATATGATGTTGGGCGGGGGTTTGGGGGCCCATGGGGATATACAAGGATTGTCGGGGCCTACGGGGCTCCCACTAGGGCCACTAATGCGTGGGACTTGATAGAAAATCACATGCACCTTTTGCGCTGTACGCAAGCACAACTTGAAAAACCTAAACCTTGCAAATCCCCCTCAAACCCCAGACCCTAAGGGAACCCTTGCTTTACAATTACCCGGCCTGGAGCAACGCCTTGTCCGACCTGCTGAGGTTCGGAATAAAAAGTCTGCTCGCGGAGCAGACCCGACTGGAACACACGTTGCTGTGTAGACGCCTTTGTTGATTTTTAGGGTTTAAGGTTTAGGATCGCACGTTGCTGCATAGATTTATAGTCACCCTTAATTAGATGGAATATAGGATATATGGGGATCTTATTATAACATACCCAAAACCATATTCCAACTACATCAGGGGGACTATAACTTGATTCCATTCCTGCTTAGACCAGAAATCGCTGTACTTCACTACCCTAAACCCTAAACCCCAAACCCTTAAACTCTAAACCCTAGCCCTAAACCCCTAGACCCTATTTTAGATATCTCCCTCAACCAGAAGGAACCAACCCAAGCCTGAACTCCTAGTCTGGGTTTTAGGGTTTAGGGTTTTAGGGTTTAGGGCTTAGGGACCCTGATCCCTAACCCCTCCACATATGTAGAATAATTTGCCTTGTTGGCTATATTTAGGTGTTCTGAGCCATTATTCTACCTACTTTTGGGGTTTATAGGTAAACGCCAATCTGTAAACCCAACCCTAAGCCCTAAACTCGTAAACAAAGCGAGGAGCTGGCGCGGCGAAGTTCGACTCAAGAGTCGTTCCCACCTCGGTTGCTTTTTAACCCCCTCCACCCTAAACCCTCAACCCTATCCCAAAGTGTCCATGTACCCAATAATTAGGTACTTGGAATTTGGGTAATAGTACTTATAATACAGGTTTTGGGCAAGTATATGATTATTGGGTACTTGGACCCTTAGGGCGTAGAATCTTAGACCCTAAACCCTGTCCTGAGGTTGAAATAATGTCCCACCAAGCCACGGCACCCTCATACATGGCTGCGCTGACACTATGCACGAACACTTTTCGGGCAGTTACGAAACACCTTGAATGTCAACAGCTGCGGGGATCTGCCAGCATCTGCTTTCGACGACTTGTTCAACTCAAGCATCTCTCATTGGGTTCTGATATGGGCATGCCTCAAAATTACCCGCAGTATCCCTGCCAATCCCTCGCACTCCCTCATCTGCGATCCCTCCATCCCTATGATACTCCAAAGGTCCCTTCACTTAAGACAACCTCCGATATCTACATATATATATATATACATGTCTTTCCATAAATCCATATTTCCCGTGCAATGTCTAGGGCGCCCGCTACAAGGCGCTCCGAAAAGTTTCAACCTTGACAGGAGCCATCACGTGGTCATCCCGTCATCCTACCGCAAGTCTCCAGTCTTTGCAATTTCCTGCTACATGCTCGCCGGTACCCACAATATGAACGAGAAATCTTGGTATCCTTTATGATTTCCTGTGCAAACTAGCCCTTGTGGAGCCCCTCGTGGTTGCAGATGTGATAGAGCAGCCCGATGTGCTTCTAGAATGAAAGGTGAGATTGTGCTCATGGTTCATACGCTAGGCTAGGTTTCTGGATTATCAGAATCTTCCCGGGACAGCTGAATAACCCCTGAACCTGCCTGCCCGCAACTCTCCTAAGCTTTACTCAGGACCTCCCTTCTATGAAGCATACCTGTAGGACTTGGATACAAAAGTGTCGCCGATGCCTGCCCAAGCTCGAGCAAAATGCTACCTTGGGCTCGGGTCTTTGGTTTTTTGCTTAACCCTATGTTAGGGTTTAGGTCTATACAACACTAACTTAGGGTTTAGGGATTGAGGATTAGGGCCTAGATTCTAGGGCTTACGATTTTCACATGACTGGATACAGCAGTTGATCCAAAATCCTGTGCCACAAATGGCCATTATGGAACATCATTTCCACTACAGTTTTCCTGGTAGACCTACAGGGACCCCAGAAAATATCCACGAGTCCACGAAGACCTGTAAATCAAGCCCCATATGAGCCATAGTCTAAACTCTTAGCATTCTCCTTAATTCTTACCCCTATAACCCTTCACCCTATAAAGTATAACCAGCCTTTAAAAGTTGTTCAGACTATGTGTTTAAACTATAGCTCATGAACTATTCGAAAACCCCTGAACCACCCTAAACCCTAAACTGGAATCATTAAGCTTTTTCGGTCTGAAACGTTTCGGCCCCTGCGTTAAGAAATTTGGGTTACAGGGCTACAAAGCTGTGTCTGAACCCCAAGAGTATGTAGAATAATGGCCCTTTGAGCTATATGTAGGTGTTTTGGGCCATTATTTTACTTACTTTTGGGGTTCAGGAAGGCCTACAAACTTCTAACCCTAAACCCTGAACCCCAAACTGTATACAACCCTAAACCCTAAACTGGCCGCTTACTTTTGGGGTTTAGGTAAGAGGTAGGGTCTATGAGGCCGACGGTGTTTTGACTTCGGACTCGGGTTTAAGGACTTATGGGCTTATAGGGCTTAGAGTTAATGGTTTGGGCTTCAGGGTTTAAGCCCTAAACTCTGAACCCTAAACCCTAAACCCTTAAACCCTAAGCCCTAAACTCTGAACCCTAAAGGAAAACCCCTAAACAAAAAGGGGCTTGGGATGCCACCCTTCGAACATGGATAAACTTAACCTTACTGGTGCTTTAGGGTTTAGGGTTTAGGGTTTAGAGGGTCCGACTTAGAGGCAGTTTCCATAAATTGGGGGGCACCTTTTTTTGGGCATACCTATGAGGTTTAGGGTTAAGGGTTGGGGGTACCTACAGCCAGGATTATAGTATTTGGGGTCTAGATTGGGGTTACCATATCTATCGATACTACCAAGTTGCTTCTCAAAACAAGGGATTCAAGTTGGGGGCTGAGGTTCCAAGACGCGCTATACACACTCTCAAGAAGAATGTTCATACAACTACAGATAAATTCAATCATTGGGGTCGTGATAAATGCCCAGCAAACTGCAATCACCCTAAACCCCCAAGCCCTCTAACCTAAACCAAAATCCCCAAACCCTAAGCCCTAAAACCCTAAACCGCCTAGACCCTAAACCAAAGAACTGGCTGAAAAGTATGCCTTAGGAGGCCACCCTGTAATAGTGGTATAATAGGAATATAAGAGGACCCTAATATAATCCCTATTATCCCTTATACTGGGTTGCTGTTAAGGAACGTAAAGTAAGTTACTATATAGGGGGAAGCCTATTATTTACTATATATATATATATATATAAATACCCATTATGGTAACTTAAATTAAGTTCCTTAACAGCAACCCAGTATAGCCACTATTACTGGGTGGGGGGTCCACCTAAGGTATGCCTAAAGATGACCGAGGCGCATTGCGCGGGGCACTGGAGCTGGGCACAGCCCTCAAAGCCCATAATGCCTGAGAGCACACGGTTTAGGGTTTAGGGTTAAGGGTTGAGAGCTTTCTGACACAAAAGCTCTTAGGCATCATGTCAGAGTTTCGCCAAAATCCGGGCAATCCTAAATCAAAAAAACCCTGACCTGCCACGTGGAATGTCTGAGGGTCCTGAGGGTGTGTAATGTATGGAAACTATGAGAGGGTTGAGGATCCCTGGAAAGGATCATAACCCTAAGGGTTCAAGTACTCAATAATCATATACTTACCCAAAACCTGTATTATAAGCACTATTACCCAAATCCCAAGTACCTAATTATTGGGTACATGGACCCTTTGGGTAACCCCTTGTGCTACGGTTATGCTGAGGAACTCCCATGTTTACCCTAAACCCTAAACCCTAAACCCCTCATAACAGAGATATTGGCAATGGGCAGATCCAGGGACGACCCCATGATTCTACAACCTTGAAGGGTTTAGGGTTTAGGGTTTCCGCCAAAACGGATCCACAGAACTAATTCGACCAGCACATGTGCGTTTCGAACCTGAAAAGTCCCTAAACTCCATGGCTTCAGTCGGAAACCCACTAGCGAGCCGCACCTGCTGCCCCCTGACAACAAGAACGTGAACGATCAAATTCAGCATCATAAGCTTCCAAGTCCCGATGCCTGAACCCGACACCCTAAATCTGAACCTTAAACCCTGAACCCTAGACCCTACACGGCCCAACCTCCTCTTGACCCACAAGCCCTAAACCACTAAACCCTACACCCTACTCAATAGACTGTAACCCTGAACCCTACTACCCAAACCCTAAACCCTAAACCCAAGGCCTCAGCCCTAAACCCCTAGGCCCTAGGCCCAACCCTAAGCTCCCAATTTGGGCGGGGTGAATTATAGGGCTGAGGGCTTTGGGGTTCAGGTTTAGGGTTGAGGGCGTTGGGGTTTAGGGTTTAGGGTTGAGGGCTTTGGGGTTCAGGTTTAGGGTTGAGGGCGTTGGGGTTTAGGGTTGAGGGCTTTGGATTTTAGGGTTTAGGGCGTTGGGGTTTAGGGTTTAGGGTTGAAGGCTTTAGATTTTAGGGTTTAGGCCATCGGGGTTTAGGGTTTAGGGTTGAGGGCTTCGGGGTTCAGGTTTAGGGTTGAGGACGTTGGGGTTTAGGATTTAGGTTTGAGGGTTTTGGGGTTCAGGTTTAGGGTTGAGAGCGTTGGGGATTAGGATTTAGGTTTGAGGGTTTTGGGGTTCAGGTTTAGGGTTGAGAGCGTTGGGGATTAGGGTTAGGGTTGAGGGCTTTGGGGTTTAGTGTGTACTCCTGAAATTCGGCAATCTAACTTGAGGAGATTTCGTACGTGAACCACCAGTTGGGCTGAGGTAGGGTGTGGTCGCTATAACTTGCCCAGCTACAGTCCCTCTTCATGCAATCTGTACAAACCCCTTCATACACTCAGTTTCTCCATTGCTCGAACCTTAAACACTAAACCCTAAACTTCCTCTTCGCCGAATCCTAGGCCCAAATACTAAACCCTGGACCCTGAACTCTACACCCCAGACCCTGAACCCGAAACCCTAAACCCTGAATCCTAAACCCTAAACCCTAAACCCTAAACCTTAAACCCTAAACCCTAAACCCTAAACCATCAATCCCCCCCCCCAACCGGGAAGCCTTCGGAGGCATTGCAATGCAGGGACGCGCTCCCAAAGTGCCAAGCTCCGCAGCTGACACTGCATCCGGAGACCTCCATGGGCAATGACTTTCAGACTACTGTAGGGGTTTACCTGGACCCCTAAAGTATGTAGAATTATAGACCTTTTGGCTGTTTTAAGGTGTTTAGGGCTATTATTTTACATACTTTGGGGGTTTAGGTAGGGTTTAGGGTTTAGGGTGTAGGGTTTAGGGTTAGAGGCCGCATCATTTTCGAACAAGGATTTGGGGGTAGGGTTTAGATTTTAGGGGGGTTCAGGGGAATGTAACCCTAAGGGTCCAAGGACCCAAATCACAGGGTTTCAGGGCCCAAATACTATACTATTAATGGTATTTGGGACCTAAAGCCCTATTATTTGCGTCCTTAAACCCTAAACCCTAAATATCCCCCTAGAACCCCTTTAAAGGGACCCTATTATTTGGGTCCTTGGACCCTTAGGGTAATAGAGACTCAAACGGAAGGTAACATGAAAGGTATGGCCACATATGCGGCACGTTGGGATGACGTACGTCCCCCCAAAACTCACATGGTCCCATTGGGGTGTTACGTTTAGGGTTTAGGGTTTAGGGTGTAGGGTTTAGGGTTGTTATGAAAGAGGAATATCTGATAATTTAATGCATTAGGGATGTGTTTTTCTGTATTTGCACGATTAGCAGACCTGCACCGGGTGGGAACAATATCAGGTTGATACGAAAAATGTTGCAGGACCCGGAGTACCTTCTGCCTTGAAAGCAATGGTATTGTGGCTTACTACACTGATGCAGGGTTTACATAAACCGTAAACCTTAAGCCCTAATGTCAAAGTGGATAAAGATCGGAGGAAAGGTGTATGGCATCCTTTTGCTGAACACTCTAACTCACAAATCCTAAACCCTACATTCTGTTTCATGTTCTTTCCATTCCTTCATTTTCTACCAACAGCCAACCAGACAACCTAAAATCCTAAAGACTCTGAACTCTTTACATCCCAGAAACCACAGTTTCCATGTAATGTTCCATAAATCTCCATTTCATGCTCCATCTTTCCCTACAAGATACAAAAGTTTCAGCCATAAACTATGATCTCTCTTAGGCGCGTGGAGAAGAGGGGGATATTGGGTGCAGCGCGTAAACCCTTCTTGCTCCTTCGGAAATTTCTGAAAAGCGGGGCTCCGAAAAATCCGACAGGTACATACATAGGCATTATATCAACACATTGCCATGGCAACTATTAAGGATTATGCGGGTTGAGGGTTGAACCCAAAGGGTCCACGTACCCAATAATTAGGTACTTGGGATTTGGGTAAGAGTACTTAGAATACAGGTTTTGGGTAAGTATATGATTATTGGGTACTTGGACCCTTAGGGTAAGGTGAAACCTAAACCCTAAAGCCCTATTCGAGTAGCACACACCTAAACCCTAAACCCTAAACCCCCTTAATCTGCTCTTCTTGGTTGAGCCTTAGCCTGCATTTGCGCTGCTGCTTCCAACGATGCATGCAGCAAGCAAGCAGTCTTCCTACTAGTTGTTAGCAGGGAGTTTGAAGAAGTGAAACAAATGGAAACTGCCGGGGATTATGGAACCCTAAACCTAAACCCTAAAATAAAGGCTACGATTTACGGGTGTCCATTCCTCCTTTTCCTGCTAAAAACAGCAAGTGTCGAGCTCAGGAGCATCAATGACCCCAACTTCTACACCCTAGAAAAATTGGGTCTAGGGTTTTGTGGTTTAGGGTTTGACTTAGGAGGACCCCCCACCCTGTAATAGTGCTATACTAGGAATATAAGAGGACCCTAATATAATCACCATTATCCCTTATAGCCACTATTACTGGGTGGGGGGTCCACCTAAGGTTTTTACCCTGAATCCTTACACCGTGAATCTCACAACGACCTCGCTGCCGAGGTAGCTCTCAAAACATGTTGCAGCACATCCCCGGTGACTCGCATTGGGGTATCTCAAAGGGGGAAACCCCTATAGGCACCTAGGGATGTGAAGGGGTTCAGAGGGATTCTATGGGATTGTGGGGATCTTTGTTAGCCTTCCAGCTGAAATGTTTGAGAAAACCCGCCATTTTTGCTGACGGCATATTCAAACGAAGGACACCTTTCCCTCACAACATGGCGCAACAACCAGTCA
>CAJNIZ010012118.1:174-10260 GCA_905231905.1 Symbiodinium pilosum | reverse complement strand
CCCCCCCCCCTCCCCAAAAAAAAAAAAAAAATCTCCGCGAATCTTAAACGTCAAACCCTCGATCAAACGTATACCCTACACCCTCTTTAGACGTTCATGGTCAGTATGGCCACCGAGCCATTCTATTTCAAGCTGAGGCCACTACACTTGAAGGACCTCAGATACCACAAACACAGCTCCCTGCTCATGTATGACATGTATGAGGGTCTAACTGCACTGACCACTGATGCACTCCGTAACCCCTACCGTGCACCTCCAAATCCTGACGCTGAAACTAAAAACGCAGGCCATTTATGGCGCGTGGGGCTTAGGGTTCAACGAATTGGACAAGAAACTCCGAAACTTACGCTGCATCTGAATCCCTCTAGCCCTCAACCCTACTCAGTAGCCAAAAGCCCAAGACTTACAGAAGGGCTTTTGGTAACCCCCGCCCCCAACTCCTGCGATAGCCAGGGGGTCGTCATGTCACCCAGGATTCCAATAGATCAGTAATCTTACCTCCTTATGAGCACTCGGCAGAACCCAGTTGAACTTGTAGGCAAATGAGGCTGCCGGACCCTATATTCTGCATCTTTAAACGGCAACCCCTAAACTCTAAACCCTAAACCCTAAACGGTAACCCCTAAACTCTGTCTCTAATTTACTGTGCCTCTCTGGGACTCATCGTGCTGCCATAGCCCTCCGGACGCAGCACAAATTCGCGGCGGAAACCACCTGGAGCTTAAGGTCTAAGATCTAGGGTTAAGGACCCTTATACCCCAATAGCCATAGACTGTCGGGCGTTTTGGAAGGTTCTATGTGGTGCAAATATCCTCCATCAATCTCCCACTCTCTGGTTCAGGGTGCCTTTTTTAGACACTCTGATTCTTTGAACCAAGGTCTTCGCTGAGCAAGGAAAGACTAACTCCCCCAGACTAGGATAGACAATCCATGCACATCCCCTGAGAAAAGGCAATGCAATAGTCTTTTATCGGGCCCCTGGTGTCGCTCCCGTGTTGTTCTAGGCAAAGCCACTTGATACCTCTGATGTTGCAGTCCTGAATGCGACAAATCTAAGCAACTATTATGGGTCTTAGTGATGCAGCAAACATCCGAACAATACCATTAGAACAAACAAATGCCTGACTATCTATATATATATGTACACACATACAACACCTTAGACACCCTCCCCTTATCACTGAACTTTCCCTGCGTGGCAACCTCAACAGGCCTCCTCAACAGAACCCATGCGAAAGAAGCCTTACGTTAGAACTGTACATTCCTGCGATAGTCGTACATGCCGTATAGGCCTCAACTTGTTACCCTGAAACCTCAACCCTAAACTCTGAACCCGCAACTTCATACCTTAACACCTAAAGCTCAACCCCTGACCCCTATAAACACTGAAAACACAAACCCCCAAACATCCCCAAACCCCTAAACACCAACATTCAGAAAATCCCCAAAATCTAAGCCCTAAACCCTCAATTAGTGTTTCCGTTTTCTTTTCCATCAGCCCTAGCTAGATAAATCCTATATACTCCCTATATAACCCCTAAACATAAACCCTAAACCTTAAACCCAACCCTAAAGCCTAAACCCCAATTCTGGGGCCTGGTTGGGCTATGTCCGATGCCGTAGCTTCTTCAGTCTCTGTGCCATGCCTGGCCATGGTGTGCAGGAACAGGGTTTAGGGTTTGGGGGTTTGGGGTATAGGGGTTGGGGTTTAGGGATGAGGGTTTAGGGTTTAGAGTTTAGGGATTGGGGTTTAGGGTTTAGAGTTTAGGGTTTAGGGCAGGAACTATATCTCTGGTTGGAAGAATGGACCCGCAAAATTGACCCTTTCCGTACTAGACGGGGCTTTGGGGCCTGCTATGGGTATGTAACTATGTATATATATACATACATATTATATATATATACACATAAAGACGAAAAAGCGGCATTTAGGGTTCGGGGTTTCAGAGTTGTGTTTGCAGAGTTCGTTGGCGTGAGGGGCACTAAGCACAACACTGCTGAGAAGAAACAGATTTGCCAGTATGGGGCGCTTCGGCAGTTCCAAGATGCAGGGGGTCCTACCCGTCAAGGATTGTAATACATTGGTGAAATAAAAGAGGACCTGAAACTCTGGAAACCCTACACCCTGTATGTCCCTGTATAACCCAGAATCCTAAAACCTAACCTAAACCCCAAACCCTAAAACGCGCTATAAAGCCTCTATATCCCGATTCCAGGGACCCTGTTTCCAGAAACTTTCAAAGTTCAGAGTGTGACTCTTTGGATCTTGGACTCTGAGCTTGAGCAGCTACACGACAAGCGCGTGTACAATATGACATAACATGAATTAATTGAAGTCTAATGTTGTATTATATATATATATGCATACATACATATATGTATACATGTATGTCTAGGTAAGTGTGTATGTGTATATATACACACACATATAGAGGGAGCTATACATACATGTGTTTGCCCACAGGCTGCTAAATAGGTCCTGTTGGGGTTTGGTATGGCTTTTGGTGAACGGTAGTTATAGTATGCCGAAAGGAACTACAGGTGACCTGCCTCCAAAAGATTATGAGGTACGATCATTTTTGTCCCACCGCCAAAGAGCACTCTGCAACAGCACTCACTAAACTCAAGGGAACACTGCATACACCGTCCAAAGCCAGAATAGACCCTAAACACCAATGAACCCCTTTCTCTAACACAGCATTATCCTTCTCAAGCTGCCGGTGTCAGAGTCATCCTAGAGATGCATGCAGTTCTCCTGAACTCAAAACTTGGAATTCCGAGATCCTTCTTTGATTGCTTTTTGGTGTACAGCTGATACTACAACATCCCGCATGACCTCAGTAGACAGTATTGCCATGCCTGCAATAATTCTCAAGGCAGAAGGTACTTATGGTCATGCTGGGAATTAAATATCAACCTTAGTATTGACAACAACTTGTAATATCTTGTTCTTCCCTGCTGGGTTGTAGACAAGGTCTGCAGCAAGTATACCCTACTGCAACGGCTCAGCACCTAGGTCAAACTCAAGTGAGCTTTCCTCTAAACTCCTACTTTCCCCATTAATAACCCCTATAGTAGTTCCCTATGTAATCCCTTATATCCCTCCCATTAAGGAGTTTAAACTGTGATGCTCCCCGCAGGCTGACCAGCCCTTCTAAAGGTATTATATTGCCGTGTGCCCGGAGGACGTGTGCAGAGGGTTTCGGGTTCAACCCCTATAGAACCCCAATATGCTATAGTAGCTTCCATTTTGTTTTCCATTCTCTTCATATAACCCCTATATAACCCCAATCTACTATAGTAGCTTCCATTGTATTTTTCAATTTGCTTCATATAACCCCTATATAACCCCAATATACTATAGTAGCTTCCA
Organism: Symbiodinium pilosum; assembly: GCA_905231905.1. Classification (NCBI taxonomy): domain Eukaryota; class Dinophyceae; order Suessiales; family Symbiodiniaceae; genus Symbiodinium; species Symbiodinium pilosum. The sequence continues at coordinate 6,887 of CAJNIZ010012118.1, read as the reverse complement.
TTTTAGTCTCCATTATCCTTATATAACCCCTATATAACCCCAAAATACTATAGTAGCTTCCATTTTATTTCCATTATCCCTATATAACCCCTAGGTTCCAAGTCCTGCGTTCAGGGCTTGTCACACCCCCAGAGGGATCTAAATATTAGATCCCCTAGAATGATATGGGAAAAATATAAGGACTATACAGGGGTTATACTGGGTCTACATGGGGATCTAATATCCCAGGGGTCTGGGTAACCCTTCACCGTGTGAAATGCCAAGGTCCAGAAACCCAAGGCCCTGCCCCCAGGGCACCAGGAAACTGCACGTGCAAGCGAAGTTGATGAGAGCCTCGGGAAAACTAGAGCCGCCCTTGAATTGGAGGGCTCCAAGGCTTGGGGTGAATGTAGGATTTAGGGTTTAGGGTTTAGGCGGTTTAGGGTTTAGGTTGGGCCCTGATCATGTGGAATATTACATTCACGCAAGTATGGAGGGTTCTGACAATAGAATACCCTCATTGGTACTCATCTCAATTTATGAGGTTTTGGGCTTAGGGCTTTAGGGATTAGGGTTTAGGGCTTCGGCTCTAGGATGTAGACATACTGTCCATGGGCGAAATCCTGCATGACCCTAGCTGCCCCACAATCCCCAAGGTCAAGTTCAGCTACATCTAGCCCCCCTTAAATAGATAGAATACGGCTTGGGGTATATCAAAATCAGATTCCCATATACCCTACACTCTATCTACTTAAGCGGGACTATAGGGTCCTGAACCAAAGTACCTCGTGTGTAGGTCAGTTTGGTGCAATTTATTTCATGTGCCGGAGTTGTCTTTTGAGAGGTTCTGTTTTGAAGCTTTAGGAGTTGAGAGAAGACATGCTGTGTGTATCCGCAGATATAGTACCCTAAGGGTCCAAGGACCCAAATACTAGGGTTTTAGGGCCCAAGTACCATTAATATTAGAGTCTGCCGACCTTCTGGGGGCGTGTTGGATGGTTTCAGTAGACGGAGAGGGTGAAAACGTCCCTCCACCCACCTCCATGGCAGCCGTTTCAGCCGACTCCCACCCATTTGCCAGGCTCCCTCCAGTAGCTTTTGCAGAAACGGTGAGGGGTAAGCCAGCGGGAACATTTCCGCCGACCTTGGAGGGCGCGTCGGATGAAAACTTTTCTTCTCAGGCAGAGAAAGTCCAAGGCGCTTGGCGCAAGCCCCAGGCCTCAGGTGCCCACCCACGCCAGGCTCTCATCAAGGATTGCAATGTTGGTCCCGCACAGTCCCCTGGTTTGTTGCGCCGAATCTATTGGTCGTGCCAGCTGCTGAAAACCCTCAAAGTTTAGGGTTTAGGCTTTCGCGATTTCTCCGCGTCTGGGTCGGCGGACTGAGCCGGAGGCTCTTAAGTCCGGCCTGGCCGTCATGGTCCAGTGCGGATGCACGCCCAGCTAAGCTATGCTTATGGGGGGACGGCCCGTTCCGCCGACCCCCTCCCTTGGAGGCCCTGGAGGTGTGTTCTTGGGGTCGGTCAAAACATGAAGTGATTTTTGGCTGCGTTGTTGAGGCTTCCCCCCATGCTACGGAAGGTTTTGGGCATGTTTTTTTGGGCCAGCATCATCAGCACAATTGGGCCTTCGTTTCTCATTTTTGGCCACCTCAACGTATCTAGGGTTTTGGAGGGGTCTTGAGCCTCATATGTGTGGTGTCAAGAAGGAATTTGGGGACCCATGATGCTCATGATGCTGGCTCCATGCGCTATAACCCCAACAAAACGCTCGAAATACACGCTGTGGGCAGTGTTGGCGGCTGCAAATACCAGTGAAATGCAATTGTGGGCTAGAACATGGTCAGCCTGCACAAAGAACCATGTCTAAAGTCATCTTCGATGGCTTTCCTTGGGTTTTTGACCCCTCCTGGTCCCAATCAAGCCCAAATGGGGTCCCACTTTTCCCGCTTTCAGTTAAACTAGAGAGTTAACAAGGATATAACTTTTTCGTGCACTTCTCTCAATCAGGAGTGACAGCAGGGCTGGGGTGGGCTTAGCTTTCACTTGATAGCTGGGTGAGCAAGGGGGGCAGCAGCCAGGCCGGTGGCCAGGCCTGAAAGATTTGGCCCTAAAGCCCTATTATTTGGGTCCTTGGACCTTTGGGGGTATGGTTGCCTATACAGCATAAATGGAATGCTATGCAGTGTCGGGATTTGGGGAGCTAGGTTAAGTACTTTGTGCTCCCAGGCTTTTTGCAAGTTGAAATGCACTTGGATGTTGTTGAGGTGCTACTAGGACACGATCATGTTTAACTTACATTCGGCTCAGGTAGGACAAATCAAATCGTCATTCAACAATACCCCGAAACCTAAACCCTGAACCGCTGCATGGCAAGCATAACTCTAAGAGTCCAGGATACAATAAATACATGCTTCAGAACTACCATACTAGAAAGCCCTACCTTTGTGATAGTTGTATACTTTGGCCCCTCAGGGTAAAGACATGTTTTGAGGATCTTGCAGAGCTAACGACTGGAGCTTTTGGCCCCGCCACATGAAGATTTAAGGAATGTGGGGCGTTCTTTGTGTGCTACCCCCCGCCCCCCCACACAGTTCCAGTCCATAATGGAAAGAATACTAAAGGGCTGTATTGGGTTAATACCACCTAGTATCGAGTACCACAAGGGACTGTTGTAGGTATATTAAACCCCTATTAACCCCATAGTTAGGCGCTATTACTGTAGGGGGGATTGCGCTAAGGGCTGTACACATTCATATGACCCATAATCCAAACTCCTCGAATCCTGCTTGATAATCCCTTTAATACTCTCCTGTATAATCGCCTATAGAACCCTCATTTAAGGAGTTTAGACTATGGCTCATATCTTCATTATGCAGCTGTTCCTGGGTGGGGGCCAAATCCGAGGCATGCTATGGCTCCGGTCCTTTGTGAAGGGTCCAGCGGTTTAGGGTTTCGGGCTTGAAATTCACGCTAGTTCGAAGTCTATATTGGGGTCCCCCAGTATGGAAACTACGAGATAGCCCGGAGTAGGCACCACCTATAGACTTGAAGTCCTTCAATACGGATCAGGGGTGGACTAGCTAGCGCCCCAGGGTAGAGATGTGCTGGAACACCAATATCAAGCCGGTTTCCGATCCAGACATATTCACAGGCTTAGAATAGCGTCCATTCATTGCATTGTCTAAAGGCGCTGACGCATGCTAAACTCAACAAACTCACAAAGCGCACAGCATGGTTAGGGGATTGGGGAGTTAGTGCTTAAGGATATATATATATATAGAGGAGGATACATACGGGGCGGGCAGTCGAGAGTCACATGGAGAGCATTATGGAATGAGATGAGAATGGTGAAAATTTTGTGTTTAGAGGTTCCTGTGGCATGGTTCGACTACATTTGTATTCGTTCTACCCACTAATTAGTGTATGGGTTCTACCCACTAATTAGGAGTAATTACTACTACGTTGTAGGTAAACCCTAACCCTAAAGAGCCATTGACTGAGCTGTCGGGGCTCGACAGACGTCTGGCAGACACGTGTGCCGGCATGCGCTGACACTGGGACGTAATGAGCATGTACGTGGTTTAGGGTTGAGGGTTTAGGGGTTTAGGGGTGCGTGAAACAACAGCAAGGCTGCTTCTGGATAAGGCTTGGGAAATTCGGAAAGGAAAGAAATACAAGTCCCTAAGGGTCCAAGGACCCAAATAATAGGGTCTTAGGCCCCAGGTACTATAATATATATATATATATGGTATTTGGGCCCTAAAGCCCTACTATTTGGGTCCTTGAACATTATTAGGGTTTAGGGTTTGGCAGATGGGGGGGTTGGCTTCGTCTACTTTCAACATCCGTGTAAAACTTTGCAGAGCCCAGTCTCAGACCCGTAAAGGACCCAAGACATAGAATCCCGAAACCCCTGAACCCTAAACCCTAGAATCCCCCCAAAACAACCCCAGTACTACGTTGGGGAAACTGGAGGATGATAGGGATGCTCAATATTTTTAAACCCTAAACTCCAAAACCTAAACCCTATTAGCCCTTCCTGGCTCCACTTTTGAGAGCCAAAACCCAAAACCCTAAACCTGGGGACCCTCTAGGGGTCTGGGCTGGAGAAGCTCCCACTCCGGGTCGCACCACATTTTCACTCTCATCCAGCTGCATTCAGAAAGACTGGCTCTTAGTAGGGCATTGGGTTTAGGGTTTAGGGTTCAGGGCTTAGGGTGAATAGGGGAATATAATCAGTATAACCCCTATACAATATGTCCCCTTCTTCCCTACTAAGCACCAGTAAGAAGAAAAAAGAACGATGCTTGAAATTGGGTGAATTCGACCGCGCTGCAGCCCGTACGCCTTTTGCATGACAGTATCCCGCTCAGGCCTCATTTCCCTGCAGCCTAAATTTGCGGAAGGGTCGATGTCCCAATCTTCATGGGTTGCCCTACCACCCCAACTAAACTACGCCCACGTCCAAGTTCCATCCAAAAAAGTATTTAAGGATAATAAGGCCTAACTGAGGTTAACTAAGGGAGAACCTAGGGTGTAATATGAGGGGGGTAGTACAGGAATCCATGAGATTTGGCAGGTTCTTTGCAAGATTCAAGTAGGAAGCCCAACCCAGCTACCTGCAATCATGCGGGTTCCACCTATGAATTAGGGAGTACTTAATAATGGAGACCCATGATTACTAACCCCCCTCCTTCTAAGGGGCTTAATGATCCCTAATTAATCACGGGTCTGGGTTAACCCCCTCGATCCTAGGCTCCCACAAAAGTGGCTGAAAAAGGTCGCCCTTGTAGGAACCCCCAAAACCCAAACTCCCTGTAATCCGAAGGGTCCAAGGACCCAAATAATAGAGCTCCAGGGCCCAAATACCATTAATATTATAGAAGCTGGGCCCTAGAACAACCCCATTATTTGGGTCCTTGGACCATTAGGGAGCATAATCCATGCATACCACGAACTCAACGTGTAGGGCTGTAAGGCGGAATCAACAATTGACACGCCTCTTCATATGATTTCCCCACACGCGTGGACCCTTTGCAGAGCCTGATTTGGTTGTGGCGCTACCGTAGACCCCAGACGTATTCGTTTTGTGCTGATAGGCTAAGGGCTGTAAGTATTCAACTCGCGCCATTATGCAGCACTCCGCCCCCACTCCGCAACCCGCAATAATCTAAAATACGGCTTGGCAAAGGAGAAATACAAATATAAATATACATATATATGTATATGTAAAGTATAGGGGGGGTATTTCCTATTATGAGGTGAGGGTGCTGCGTACTCGACCGCCATAGAACGCCCTTTGACCTGAGCTCCTGCGGTCGTCTGGCATTTCATGTGATCTATAATCTAAACTCCTAGTATCCCCCTTAATAACCCCTATAGTAGTTCCCTATGTAATCCCCTATATAACTCCCCTTTAAGGAGTTTAGAGTATAGCTCATGTAGGGTCTAGGGTTTAGGAAAGTACCCTCACCCAGTTTGCAGACGCCCATCACCCCGGTAGACGGTCCCATCATGTTCTGCCGCGAGACAGGATTTTGCGGGACTTTCACGGGGCCCAACCATTCCCCCAGGGTGGGAGCAAAAGGGTCATAAGATCGAACGACAGTGATCACGAGACATCTATAATCATACATATGCTTATATATATATATGTATGTAGACATACATGCATACATGCATAAATGCATACATGCATACATGCATATGTGCATACATGCATACATGCATACAAGCATACATGTTTACATGCATGCATACAGACACACACACACATACATACATACATACATACATACATACATACATACATACATAAACCTCCCCCCCCTCCCAAAATATATATATATATATCCCTGCAAGCATGCACTGCCGGCTCTTCGGTACCACACATGGGATTTGAGGAGGGCCATGCGTCGTTCTTGGAGGGTGAGGGGGACTAAATACGTGGGTTTGTAATGGGGCCAAATAGGGTTGTTTAGGGTTCCCTAAATCCAAAACTTTGTAGGAGTTATGTGGTTTATAGGGGGTTCTAAGTACACTTGCTAGGTCCCCTTGGGCCTCCAAGATGGTCATCCCTGACGCAACCTCCACAAGAGATTGAGCCCCGTTTGTGGATGCGGGGAATGAACGCGGTTTAGGGTTTAGGGCTCCTGAACCCTAAACCTCCAAAAACCTCACAGGTTTTGCGTTCGTCACAGGGATCTGCGGAAAAATTGACCTTTTGGGCTGTTGTTCCGAGTCTGGGGGCCATTGTTTTACCTATTTGGGGGGGGGCTTCGGTGATGCCTGTCTGTACCCTAAACCCTAAACCCGGCAGGTTTGTTTCTTGGGGGCTCACTCTCAAGGACTCCCGTGCAGAAGCTCCGGGCAGTCCCGTCTTTCAAAAGCGCTTTAACCCGAACCTCGTCTAAAATTCGCAGCATTGAACTTTCAAGGTCGAAGAACTTACCGTGGGTTAGCTAGGAATGAAGGAATGGTAGTCCCGATGCAACCCATTATAGTGGTTTCCATTTTCTTTTCCATTCCTTCAGCTAACCCAAGGTAAGAGAACGGTGTCATAAAGGGGCCTGAATGCCTTCACGGCAACAGGCTGCGGGTCCAAGTACATAAGCAGCATGTATGTGGGGTCAAAATTGTTGCCCACGTGAACTACGTTGTGGTAGATGTTCCCAGTATGTTATGGTATACCATCATGGGCATACCTACTAGGGGGGGGCCTAAACCCTAAACC
>CAJNIZ010012117.1:0-10262 GCA_905231905.1 Symbiodinium pilosum | reverse complement strand
TGAGCTGCCGGGCACTATAGGAAATATGGTGTGAGCAGCTGAGCAGCTTCTTGTAAGCGGTACCGGCAGCCATGCCAGAGGCGCGCGCAAAGAAATACGCACCCAAAAAGTGCGAGCACGGACGCGTGCGGTATCACTGCCGCGACTGTGGTGGTAAAGGTGCTTGTGAGCACAGCGCAAACCAACGCACGTGCCGCGCGTGCGACGGAGCCGCGTTCTGCGAGCACGGGCATCGCCGCCAAGTTTGCGTACAATGCGGCGGGCGAAGCTTATGCTGCCACGACAAACCCAAAACCGTGTGTCGGGAGTGCGGCGGTAACAGTTTCTGTCAGCACAATCGACTGCGGTTTAACTGCCGCCTGTGCGCTCGCAGCGGCTTTTGCGAGCATGGACGACGGCGTGGACTGTGCCCTCACTGCGGAGGCGCGCTGCTTTGCAAGCACGACAAGCCTAAACGCCAGTGTGCTGAGTGCAATGACTGTCGGTGTGAAGTGGAAGACTGCGCAATGAATGGGCACCGCTTTGCTAGCGTGTGCAACCTGCTGAACCACATGCGCACCTACCACGGTGACAACCCCAAGGCGCTGACGAAGCGCAAGGAGCTGGAAGTGCACCAGCTGCTGAGCCAAGCCGGGTTGCAGTTCGAGTACCAGCGCCACCTGCCCTTCCGCGGCTGCGGGCTGGAGTCGGAGACGCAGTGCGCCTTCGCAGACTTCGTGCTGTACGCCGGCTGGGGAGCCGTCATCCTGGAGGTGGATGAAAACCAGCACCGCGAGCGCGACCCCAGCTGTGACGTGCGCCGCGATTTTGACATGGCAGCAAGTGTGGCATTGGGCAGCGCCCACAAGCTTGCGATCGCGCGCTACAATCCCGACCCTTTCAAGGTGGCGGGCAGGACAATGCGCACGCCCAAGAAGGAGCGCCGCGTCCGCCTCCTGCAGCTGTTGCACAGCTTGCTGCAGGAAGAGCCGGAGCGACAGTTCCAGCGCCTTTTCCTGTACTACGACAGGGCGGCCGAGGACAGCGAGCTGCCCGCCGTGGCGGAGGACTGGGACGTCGTCGCTCGGACAGTTTCGCGGGCGGTGGTGTAAAAAGCGTCATAATGAGTCTTTTCGAATCCAGTATTACAGGAAATCTGCTTAACGACGGCAGCACAACCGAGATCAGCGGAATCACAGCTGGGCAGCTTGCGGCGGTTTTGACTGCTTATACCCCTCTGACCGCGACGGCAACCAACACGACCTCCATTTCGGCCAATGCGACGGGCGTGGCCAACAATGCGACCGCAATTGCCGCGCTGCAGACGCAGGTCGACAACCCGCCCACCCCGCCTGACCTCCCCCCCTGCGCCTTGGCCTCCGACTTGGCCGCAAGGCCAACCAATCGGCGCTGGACGCGCTGCAGCTCCAGGTGGACGCCAAGAGCACGCCGGCCAGCTCCAGGCCTTCAGCAACACGGCGGCCATGAATTCGGCCATCACCAGCGCCAACAACGCAACCCTGGCCAGCGTGGCGTCAAACTACACCCTTAGAACAGTAACCGACCAGCTGGCTTTGGATCTCGCCGCCAAGCAGTCTGGCCTGGATGTTGACACCAAGATCGCCAATGCGCTGCTGGACCGGCCCAGCACCGCTGACCTGACGGCGGCGGTCAACTTCAAGACCACGCTGGCAGACGTCGATCAAAGGTCGCTTTGGACGCGGCCCTGGCCTTGCGAGACGGCAGGCTCGACGCGGCCGAGGCGTCCATCGCAACCTTGCAAGCGGCGGGCTTCCAAACGGCGGCCCAAGGGGCCAGCGCCATCGCGACGGCACTGCTCCCTTACACCGACACCACCGGTCTCAACTCCCTACTGGCGGTGCGGGATGGTAGGCTTGACGGCGCAGAAGCATCTATATCGTCCTTGCAAGCAGCAGGCTTCCAGACCTCTGCCCAAGTGGCAAGCGCCATTGCGCTCCTGCCTTACGTCCAACAAACGGGGCTGGACGCCGCGCTGGCCCTCAGGGACGGCCTTGCAGTCTGCGGGCCCCTTTGCCACGTCCTCCAACCTGACTGCTGCCGAAACCAGCCTGCAGAGCGCCATAGACGCCATCCTCGCGCAGCTGGCGGCCTTGACCACCGGCGGCGGCAGCAACCTGATCAACGCCCAGGCCTGGTCTGGCGAGATCACGGACCTCCTGCTGGGCACCAACACTCTCCGCAACCTGCACTTCAACGCGCCGCCTGCAGAACGACAACTTCACCGCTGTGGGGCGTCTGCAAACGGCTGCAGGCCAGAGTGGAGGCGTTGGAAAACAAAGGCAGGAAGGCTAAGTCTCGGGCCGCGCAACCGCCCTCGCATTGATGACGGAGGCGATCAGCGAAAGCTGCCGACGCCGCAACCCAGTCCAGGTTGCCCCAGATCCTGGTGAGCTTGCGGTAAGGGTAGCCGTAGGTGCAGTAGCTGACGTCCTGCCAGGGCAGGCCCGCCATGAAGGGGCGGAGCTTCAGGAGCCCGGTGGCAGGATTCTCCAAGGCCCAGAAGCGAGGGCGGAGGTCCTGGATGATCTGCAGAGTTCGCTGCACCAGGCGGTCGCCCTCCTCGAGGCGTCTGGGCCTGCCAGGTCCAATACCAACAAGGGCAACAAGAGGAAGCTTGCGAGTCCTGGGCACAATGGCCGCAGCAAAGCCAGCAAGAAGCACGAAACCCAACTGGCCTAAAAGGGCCAGGATTCCCGCGCCTCTGCGAAAGCCCCTTGAAAGCATGTGGACAGTCGTGCCGGACAAGGCCAAGAAGGCCCTGGAAGAGGCGGGGTGTCAACCCCCGGAGCCCGCCACGGAGGAAAAAGACCTGGTCGAGCTGTTGCGAACGTTCGAGGACAAGTTGCCTTCGGAGGTACCTGCAGCCCTGCCATCAAAGCCGACACTCGGCCCAATAGAGGAGGGCAAGGAAGTTGCGGACAAGTATGCGGGGGCGGTTCGAGACCTGCGCATACTGGGCAGGGAAAAGCTTGACCTGCAGTCCCGCATCGATGCCAGCAAGGCCAACCTCCTGCTTCGACTCAAGAAGATGCAACAGCTTCAGGACGATATTCGAAAGGCCCAAGACAGAGTCAATCAAGAGACTCTGGAGTACCAACAAAAGGTTCTGGACCAAACTGAAGATCCAGACCCCGTTTGACCTCGTGTTAAAAGCGCTGGGCATGACGGGGGGGCTGACGGACTCGCAGCTCACTGATGAGCAGAAACGCAGGCTAGAAGAGATTAAGGAGGAAGAGGCCAAACGCAGAAGGGTCCTAGTTGAGGCCCCACCAGGCCTGGGCGCGCAATCCAGTGACATGGAAGTCCAGCCACCGGCCTGGGAGACCTGAGAGCCAAACCGGGCCAGCCTGAGGGCACGGCGCAGGCGGGAACCCCCGGACCATGCGCAGCAGGTCTCCCAAAAAGTAGGAGTTTCAGGGGGCACCCCAATTTTGGGCTCCTATAGGATCTCTTTGTGGGATGCTTTATATGGAGCAGGGGAGTGCCCTGAACCTGCTAACACTCCGTCTTGTTTAGTCTGCGTGGCACAGCTTACGGAAAGGCCAGGTCTACACCTGGCCTTGTGTAAAAACTGTTCAGGCCCAGGACCGTCGCGCCACTGGGCGACCCACCTCGCCTTAGGGATTGAGGTACCAAGGGAGGTACAGTCCCCCACAGCCAGAGCAATTTTCCAACAGCCTTTTGAAGCTCAATGCGGCGCAAAGGCACCGCCTTTGTATGCCAGCCTTTCCGGTTTCAATAAAACCCAAACTTTAAACAGGGCTCCGTCGCCCACACCTGTAATTTTCCGACAGCCAAATGAAGCTCAATGCGCCGCAGAGGTCGTGCCGGAGGCGCAACAGAGCCCATTATAGCTAGTTCAGGAGGTCATAGAGACCCTGTGAAGCTCAATGCGCCGCAGAGGGTAAGACGTTTTCCGCTATGTCTGCAGAGCAGTTCGGAGCGGGGGTTTCAGGCAGTCTTTCTCCTTCGGAGACACTTCAGGGCTGGGCGGGGGAGTCCGCAAGCACAGCAGACCTCGCCTACAGGGCAGAGCAAGACAAAGTCTTCGGGTGGTTTGGGTCCAGTGAGGGCCGGCTCTGAAGACGTAATAGCCACCTGGAGCAAAGTTGAGATGCACCCAGCATCATGGCCGGCCATGGCTGGCCTTTGCGCCCGGAAGATCCTCTGCCCTGAGAGAAGGCCTGCCATGGGGGACTCCAGTCCTGAGACTTGGTTCCGGATACTGAGGGCAGCTGAGGATGTGGCATTAATGACAAAGAAGACCTCAGAGCCTCGCCGCTTCAAAATTGTGAGTGCCAATGTCAGCTCGTGGCGACCGGAACACAGACAATGGCTGGTTGATACGAACCCCGATGTGGCCTTAGTGCAGGAAACGCGCTGGCACGAAGAAGCTCTCGCCAAAGAGACCATTGCAATGGCCAAGCTGGGGTACGAAATGTACTCCCAGCCGAGCCCGTCCACGTGAAGGGCACCTCCCTCCACAGATTTCAGGACCACACCACGGGATGTGGCTTTGAGGCTGTGATGGTCCGTGTTGCGGGCACCAACGTGGCCTGCGTATCGTTGTACTTGCAGTCGGGCCACTTCATAGATGGCGAGGTCAATGCCAATATTCTTGCAGAGCTGAGGAGCTTTCTTTCCTCGCTACGATGCCCGTGGTTCGTTGCTGGGGACTGGAATTCTCACCTCCCTGATGTTCTTGGCACCAGGTTGAATGAGGTTCTGAAAGGACAATTCGTAGGGATCGGACAAGGCACGGCGGGAGGTGTAAATGAGCTTGACTTCGCGCTCATACACCCGTCCATGCACCGGTGCGTCCGTGTGCAATCTGATTGGATGGTTCCCTTCAAACTTCACTGTGCACTGCACTTCACCTGGCAAGCCGAGTCAGTGAAAGATCTCGTCCCAGGACTGAGGGTCTTCAGCGATGATTTTGATCCTGTCACTCAAGAAGAAAGACAGGGCCAGATTCAGCCAGTTAGGCCTAACAAAGCCCTCATCCTTGAGTTTCAGGCTGAAGACCCCATCACAGTCCAGTGTGCGGCCTTCTCGGCCACAGCTGAGGCAGCAGGCACCCTGGGCAGCAGCCGAGGCAGGGGCTCGCACTGCCAGGTGCAGAGGACGGCACTTATGGGAAACCCAGTACAGGTTTGCAGGTGGTATGGCCGGGAACATGCCTTCTGGACCCAGGTGGGAGTCCTGGCTATGCGCACCGCATACACCACCGCGTCCGGTTGTGGTTCAGTCCCCTGAGCAGTGCCCCGATGAGGCTTGGCGGCAAAGGTGCCAAGCCTGGCTGCAAACTCCGCACCGTGCGGAAGACAAGGAAGCCCTGCTTCAACAAGCAGCCCAAGCTGCCAAAGAGGCTAAAAGGAAGCAGTCAACCAGGGAAAAGGAAGACTTCCTGGCTTGGATTGTGGGTGCGGAGAAAGCTCATTTGGGGCCAGACCACTCTGCGCCCTTATCGGGATAAGAGTCTAATCTGCCGGGCATATCTTCGGATGGAGTTCTGGTCCCAAAGAATGAAGTCAAAGAGAGGCCGATCTCCCTCACATCGGTACTCTGGCGAATCTGGACAAAACTGAGAAGGTCGAGCCTCGCCGCCTGGCTGGAGGAATACAGCCGAACGTCGGGCTTTGACTCGGCTGTGCCGGGCCACACCCGTCTGGACCCAGCCCTGGCTCGCCTGATCAGGGCTGAGGACCACAAGTTCAGGGGCCACACCTTCATTACCTTGTTCTGTGACCTAGAGGGTTTCTATGATGTTGTCAGCCATGAGCGCTTGGCCCAACAGGGGATGCACCTGGGCTTCCCTAGCCTCATTTTGGAGCTGGCCATCCAACTCTATGAAGGGCCCAGGTGCTTGTATGGGGAGGGTGTAGCTTCCCCTTCGATATGGCCCAAGAAAGGCATGTTGCAAGGATCCTTGTGCGCCAACTCTGGCGAAGTTGACAACCTATAAGCCGCTAAAGACAATCGTTGCCAAGCCGGGGGTATCTCATGCCGACCTTTGGCTGGACGATATCAGCATCGACATTGCACATCAGGATGCTGAGCTAGCGGCCTCGATAGGTGTTGATGTGTACAGGACCCTCAGGCGGCTGCTGCAGGATGAGGGCCTGGAACTCAACATGGGCAAGACCAAGTTTGTGGTCAACAAGGCCAAGGCCAGTAAGGCACTCCGAGCCATGGCAGGCCCAAACATGCCGGAGGTGGCAGAACTTGTTAAGGACTTAGGGCTCGACTCTGCCGGAGCCAAACGCCGCAGGGTCACCACTGCCCTCAAGAGGTTTCGGATTTGCCTGTCCAGGCATTCCAAGCTCAGGAGCCTTAAGCTGAGCAGACGCCTTAGAGCCAGGGTTTTCAATGCTTCCCCTCTCGCCGCGGGCTTGTACGGTCATCAAGGCCAGGGGGTCTCGCCCAAAGGTAGTTAGAGCGGCGTTGGCCCGCCATGCTGGGAGAAGCTAGGCTCCAGTTATTCTGGATTTGATGTCCCGCCAGGTCCAGGATCCCTTGCTCAAAGTAATACTCGAGCAGGCGGATGCCCTCTTCAGGGCTTTTGTTCATGTCTCGCCCCAGGGCTCGAGGATTCTGCAAAGAACCTGGCGTGTGGCCTGGCAACGCCAGTCTCGAGCGATCCATGGGTGGAAGACAGTAGCAGGCCCGGTGGCGGCTATGTGCCAGTACTGTTTGGATCTGGGAATTGATGCAGCGGATCCTCTCTTGTGGAAACACAAAGACAGGCAGCTGCGGATTGATCTTGGCAACCCCACATGCTCGCACCGGATCCGGGCTTTCGTCCGTACGGCGGTGGAGGAGCTTAGAGCAGGAAGGATAGGCGATGTTGCCACGGCAGATGGAGCAGGGGAAGGAGTGGATTGGACCATCCCTCGCCGACTCCTGCGCTCTCCACGTACCAAACAGCGGCGGCATGCCTACAGAGCGGTGTGGCAGGGTCAGGTCCTACACAGTGGGAATGGAGGGGCTGCTTTCTGCAAGTGTGGGGCACCAAGCACCCTTCAGCATGTTATGTATGACTGCCCCCGGTCCAAGAAATATAAACTTAGCCTTGCCGCATTGGCCTTCCGCAAAAGGCTTTCAAGCCAATGCTTTTGGCTAAGGGGCATGGTCCCGGCTAGCTGGACGAGACTCGCCTACAAGGCTGAGAAATGCCAAATCGAGAAAACAGGCATCTTTCTTAGCGGCGAGTCTCCAGCCTGGTGGTGGGAACCGACGCAAGCGGTGGCCCACAAACTGGGATGGGCGGTGGTAGTAGCAAAAAGACGAGACCAGGAGGTGGAGATCCTGGGAACCATCTCAGGCGTCCTCCTACCGCCCTCCACTGTTCCCCATGGAGAACATGCTGCAATCATTGCGGCCATAAGACAGACTTCAGGGGCCCTTGACCTCACGACTGATTGCAAGGGTGCTCTCAAAACCCTAAATGCAAGACACCCCCACAAGACCATTATGCCGGAATGGGGTGAAGTCTGGCATCAGCGCGATCGGGTCCGGGCAAAGTGCGTCAGGGCACATAAAGAAGCTGTCGACTTTGAGAAAGAATTCCCGCAGCAGGAGTGGCGAAGACAGCTCAACTTGGCAGCTGATGCACTTGCGGGACGAAGGGCCAAGGAGGCCCTCAACCTGCACGCAGCCAGGAAAGTGCAGGAGGTGGACAGAGTCGCCACGGAAGTTAATGATTATCTCGCCCTGAGGGCTGAGGAAGCAGACCTTCTATACCAATCAGCGAGATAGACTGAAACAGATGGTCCTTGACTCCAGCATGGGACACTCGTGGCAATACAGCCGGGGGGAAAATGCCACCAACTTGCAGCTTAAGTGTGCGACTTGTGACTTTTGGATTCAACAAACCTACTCTCAGCAGGTTTTTCTTAGGGTCGATTCGCACCCCTGTAAGGGATGCCCTAATCAAGGTCCACAGTTTTGGCCTGCGTTACATGCGACCCATAAGTGGGTTAGCGCCGGCAAGACTTGGGAGTGTTCAGGGTGTGGGGTCAGCTTTCGCCCGGCTTCGGCCAGGGTGCCCGCTAAGGCTACTAGAGCATGTACCAAGGGTCGGGTTGGGGTCAACTGGCTCAACTTTGCAAAGGCCTCGTCGGTTAGGACAGAGGCCCCATCAGAACCGGAGCAGGCCCCACCCCTCAACGGTCAGGCCCAGCAGCTCCCTGTTTAGTCTTTTCTCAGGAGCCTGTCAGAGCTTTCCCAAGCTTAGGCCTACAGGCCCCTCGTCAGCTTTAACTGAGGCCCCATCAGGCCCCGAGCAATCGAAGGCTCCACGGATACCAGTAATTTCCTTAGAGGCCGGACCTGGGCAAGCCAAAGCTAAGGGGCTCCCTGTGAACTCGTCGTTTGTCAACAGGTTCCGAGCCAAGCAGTCAAGCCAAGCAGAATCCCCTTGTCAAGGCAAAACCCAAGGCCAAAGCCAAAACCAAGGAAGGAAAGACCCAACCAGGCCCCAAGCAAGGCCCTAAGCACGCCCAAGCAAGAGGGCCGTCTCGTTGAAGATCAACGACGCCGCGAAGAGGCGGGGTTGACGTGGAAATCAGCGAGCACTCTGGAAAGACAGAGAAAAAGGGCCCGAGACCGCCAAACGCCACGACAAAGGCAAGGCCAAGCGCCCGGCCAAGGGCAAAGGTAAAGACGCCAAGGGCCCCGCAAAGGGCAAGGACCCAAAACGCCGGCCTGGAGGCGCAGGGCAAGGGAGCACACAATGCTCCTGGACCTGTGCGTGTACCGCCTCCTCCGCCACCTTCCCGGACGGTTCGGCTGACGGACATTGGGCCGCAAAACTTCCCGGCTCCTCGCAAGGCCCAGCCGAGACCTCGCCCCAGACCTTGAGGCGGGCAGCAAATGTCAAGGTTGAGGATACCAGTTCCTCAGACTCAAGCAGCGAGGTCATAACAGCGCCCAAGCTGGCCTTGGCCAAGGCTCCCCGCCTCAACATACCCCCAGCTCCTCTCACTCCAGGTGCCAAGGCCAGAAGGAGGTCAGCCTCCCTGTAAGGAGTGATGTGGGGACAGGAGGATCCCCATAACCCCTCTGCAACAGAAGTTTTGCGCCAGGCCCTCGCCTGGGCTGAGGTAACCTCCTCCATAGGTGAGGCCTGGCAGCCGAGGATAACCTTTTTGCTAGTCGCGCTATCCGCAGTTTGACAATAGGCCCGGCCCCTTCTATAAGAGCCATCCTACCCACCTCGCCATAGGGCAGCCAGGTGAAGGTGGGTACAGGACAATGTGCGTGCAATTGAGGTAAGACCTCCAAAAGCTGGCCTTTTCTACCTCACCTCGCCCACTGGCTGAGGAGGATAAAATCAGACAGGCCCCGGGAGCTAGGGTACAGTGAGGCTGGGCAGAGCCAGGGGCACGTGTGCTTGCGCACGATCACCTAGACCTGCCTGTCAGACCTCATGCCCATTCAGGGCATAAGCCTCACCTCGCCTTAAGGCTGAGTTTAGGATGACACTCCTCATCAGCGGCCAGGTGAGGCTTTAGAGATAGGGGCAGCCATAAACCCTATCGCTCCCCAGCTCTGGGCTGAGGCAAGTGTTACTGGGGTGGGCAGAGCACACTGGTGGCTTGCTGGCAAGCCATAGGTGGGCTCTGCTTACTCCAGTTGTGCGTAGGTGAGTAGGTTGAGGTGATCCACCCAAACGGTGAGAGCCTCTGTTGGGTAGTGCCTCGTCCGCGGACTGAGTGTCAGCTAGGCACTACCTCGCCCAAAGAGGCTTGAGGGTAACTGTGGCACGGCCACTTTCGACCTCCTGCGGGAGAAGATCAGCAAATGCTGATTAATTAATGCATGCTGACTAAGACTGGCCATGGGCCGCGTTTTCTGTGCGCTCGGGAAGAATTCTACACCTTGTTGCCTGCATCTTGACGGTTGATGTGGAGTTTGACGGCGGCCTCAGGTTTTGAGTTGGTTGTTTGTTGCCTTAAGTTGTTTTTGCAGTCAGCAGTCAGTTTGCCAGTCAGCAGCGAGAGCAGAAAGTGTTTTAACAGTGCTGAGCCGTTTTCCAAAGTTTTGTTGTTGCATGAGTCGCATGGTTGCATTCGTCACGTGAAGTGATGCAGAATTGTTGTGTGGCCATGTGATTTGGACATGTTTTGATCATGTCTGAAGTTTTGTGGAGCCAGAGAAGTTTTTCAGTTTTGTTCCGGCCTCAAGGATGAGAATCTTAAAGTGAGGAAAGCTCCTGAAGTTGGAGTTGTGGGAATAGC
>CAJNIZ010012116.1:0-10263 GCA_905231905.1 Symbiodinium pilosum | reverse complement strand
GTTTAGGATTTTGGGTTTAGGGTCTAAACTCCTGCACCCACTAAACTGGACGTTTGGCGGATCTGGATTCAGGCTTTAGGGTTTAGGAATTAGGGGGTTATATCGGTGTCTTTGGCGCATTGGGAATATAGTCCCACTTAAGTAGATGGAATATGGGGTAGATGGAGATCTCTTTAGAATATTCCGAAGATCATGTTCTATCTACTTAAGGGGGACTGTATATGAGCTAAACTCCTAGTATCTCTCTTAGGAACCTCAAGTGTAGGGTCTAGAGTTTAGGGCTCAGGGTTTAGGGTCTAAACTCCTCGTATTCCCATCAAGAAGCCCTAGAATGCTCCTCTATCTAATCCCCAATAAAACACCCCAGGAGTTTAGACTCTTGTTCACATGGGGTTTCCTAAGATAACCCACAGCACGTGTGGTTTGCCCACTAAGAATCACGCACGCGGTCTAGTTTGGGATTCTTTATTGGGTTTAGGGCATGTTGAGGGTGTAGGGTTCGTTTTGGGGTTTGAGCTTAGGACTGGCGGGACTGAGGGTTTAGCTTCTTTTGTTTAATTTTATTTTGCATTCTAGGTTGTGTTGTGTGTGTGTGTGTGTTTTTTCTTTTTTTTCGGGTATAGTTGTTAGTGTTTAGGAAGCGCGGTTGAGGTATTAGGGATTTGGGTTCGTTTGGGGTTGAGGGTCGAGGGCAGAGTCCCCTCCTCCCTAATAAGTAACCTGCCCACCTAGTCATTAACATTCCCCCCGGTTATACACTGATATTACATTATTCGGGAACCCTAAACTAGGGACGGCTCAAATTGGGGCCTTAGGGAACCCAGAGAAAATTGACACTAGCAAGGGCTTCTGGAAGTCCCTGTACAAGGAGCCCGCGAAAACTGTTTTTGAGAAACCCCCCCATGTAGAGCCCATATGGGCTGTACGGATCAGGGTTTGGGGCTTTGTGGGTTCCAGGGGAATCGGTATTGTCCATTACAAGTATCTGGGAGGTGTATGTCTTTTGCCTTGCATGCCAACCACCGATCTCGACATTTCAAATCATGGGCATTACCTCATGGACGGGGTCGTCTCCACTCTGCTTTGCAACCTCATGTCCGCATCAAATTCATATTTTGAATTTCATGTCTCCCCTCAGCCGCTGTGTCAAGCTGATGCCGTACCACATCCAGCACAGCCGCTTGAAATTCTGTAGTTGTCACGCATGTACCAAGCTTGAGTGCCGCAATCCCTAGACCCCAAGCCAAAAACACTAAACCCCAAACCCTAAACCCCCAACCGTAAGCTTCTGGGACACAGCCCCAGAGAAAAGCTAGCCCTAATTTTGGGAAACCCCCATGTCGAGCGGCAGTCGCCAACACGGAGCCTCGCCGCGATCAGATCGCAATGACCTAAGCCATTCCCAGCAATTTTCACCCCAACCCTAGGTTTACAGAAAGGCGTCTGGTGGACATCTGTCTGGGTGTGCACGATGCGTCTTTCAACATCGTGTTGTTACATGTTTAGGGCTTTAGGTTGTGTGCAGGGTGTGTTAAAATCTACACGACACTTCAACAGCTCACCAATTCACCAATGTTTCCCCCNNATTGGTGAATTGGTGAAGTCGCCATATTGAAATTCAATATGGATTCAACATTTCAACATGACCTTCGCAGAATCCAAGATTCCTCCCCAAAAGTCCTGAGGAATCTTGGATCTTCCAATGTGGATTTGTGGTTTTGGGATCCGAGTGAAAACAAAAACTTCGGGAAACATCCCTTGCCATTTCTGATTTTGGCATTTAGCTAACACCTTCTACAAACCCTTATAGATAGGGTACTCCATATGACATTCTATGGAAGGGGCGGTTCAATACCACCAGATTTTATGAAGTACATCCTTGTAGAAAACTGTGTATTAGCGAATCACTGTGATCTCCTACTATGTATACAGACAGAGCGGCGGTCCGATAGCACCAGATTTTCTTAAATACCTTTTTCTGTTGCTATCAATATGATAACATATACATGTCACCTCTTTGCTATTCAAACAAAGGATAGGGAGGGGCGGTTCGATATCACCAAATTTTCTGAGGCATGCCTTTATAGAAAAGTTGGTGTAGTCGAACCACTGCGATCTCCTATCATGGAGCCAAACATGGGGCGGTTCGATAGCATCAGTTTTTCTACAAAAATAGATTTCAAGAAATTTGGTGCTATTGAACCGACCGTCTTTATCGTTTATTTGAATGACATAAGGGGTACCATGGATAGATCATAATATCAAAAGAATACCCTTCATAAAATCCGGTGCTATCGAACCGCCCCTTGCTCTATATGCGTACTAGGAGGTCACATCGGTTCACCAACACCAATGTCCCAAAATGAATACGCTGCATAAAAAATCTGGTGCTATCAAACCGTCTCTTCTTGACTTCGGTATTGAATGACTCCCTCCCTAACCTTTCTGCCTTCCTACATCTCTACCCCAATCCGTTCCCTTCTCTGCACCCATCCCTCCCCTGCATCCATCCCTCCCCTTCCTAGACGTGCGCCCCTCTATATACCTTACATATACCTTGCTGAGTACATAATGGAATACCCTATAGTCGAAAGAATTCTTTATAGAATGTATTCTAGCATAACCTATAGAATGCCCTATAGACTATCCTATATAATACCTGATGGAATGCCTTATAATGTACTTACAAAATACTTGATATACTATTTCTTGTATACCTTATTCATACCATATAGACTGTACCTAGAATACCCTACAGAATGACTCGTAGAATATCCCGTATATATGATACTCCGTATATATCTTCTATATACCCTATACAGTACCACGTAAAATACCTTTTAGGATACAATGTAGAAAACCTCATAAGAACGTCCATAAAATACCTCAGAGATAAGGGTCTATACAGGGAAAATCAAAAGGATATCAAGGTCGGAAAATGCACATTATAGCTTGTTAAGCAAAAGGCTTTAATTGGAGGAAATCAGAAATCTAGGAGAATAACCTATACAACACCTTCCAGAATATCACTGCAAGGTATCCTACAAGGTATTATCCTAAGCATCTTATATGATATTCTCCTTGGTATTTTTTTGGTACTCCATAAGGTATATATGGGGGGGGGGGAAGTCTTTTCTATAAGGTATTCTATAAGGTGTTCTATATGATATAGGATATCTAATTGTGTACACAACAAGGTATGTATAGGGCAAATACGGGATACTCTATAAGCTACTATCAATGAAACTCTCTATTAAATTGTTTAAAGTATAAAATTAATGATCATATTCTAGAAGGTAATCTGGAGGCTGATCTCATACCTTCTTGATTTCCTTCATAGGAATCTCTCACTTAATGAGTTGCAATTTAGTAGGTGAGCTCTGAGGTCCTGGGCACATGCTGATTTTCCTTTCGTAAATCCATATTTACAGGGTACTCCATGGGACATTCTATAGAATATGTGGAAGGTATACAGGGGTTGTTATATATACAGTATTCTATAAAGCCTTCTATAGGGTATTCCTGATAGTATTCTATAAGGTATATTTGAAGATATGTAAGGGATATGGTATAAAGAAATCTATGATGTGTTCTAAAGTCTACTATATAATGTATTCCAAAAAGTATTATATAAGGTTCTATAAGGTATGTATGGGTGGTTGTCCAGTAAGTGTTGTATAACTTATGATAAAAACTATAGGAAATCCAATAGGCAAAGGGAAGGTTTTAGGACTGTTTCGAAACATATCTGGTGTTTCGAAACAATTCTGTGCTCTAATATTCTCTGTGTATGAGCCCAACAATCTAAAATGATAACATCAAACAGGTGTCCAGGGCACGTCCCTCCCTAGGTTTAGGGTTTAGGGACCCTAAACCCTGTAGGGTTATTGCTGGGCCCGTTTAGGTCCATCTATAGACGTGCTCTTTTTGGCCCGTTTGGGATGTAATTTGGGATCTAGGCTTCAGGATGTTATAGATTACCCTGAAAGCTCGAAGCTCTCCACACCGACCTCACATGTGGTGTTTTACAGTAGATCCCTTAAGCTGATCAAAGCACTGCTGACTTCTGTGTCTCAGCATGCGTGCTATGGTCCTCACATCCATAATGGCAGGGGACCACCAGAAAGGTAGCCCTACTTTTGGGAAACCTCCATAAACTACCAGCACGGTCTGCCACACTCAGCAACCGTTCTGTGCTCCCAGAACTTGTATCAATCAGCATAGAAACTCTGACGGCACAGCCATTTCAACAGCGGCCTTGCAAAGAATCCCTTCATGTAGGGTTTAGGTTGGGTACTGCCCCCCCCCTCAGTAACAGTTGGATAATAAGTGTTATATGGTTATATATAGCCCTATTAGGACCCCTAATATAGACTGTTACTGGGTGAAAGCAGTACCCGAGGTTTAGGGTTGCTTCATCCCCCCCCCCCTCCGCCCTCCTCCACCACCTTCAGGCTTTTCCCCACTTTGAAGGATGTCCATATGTTGGCGGCCCAGGAGATCGTTTAGGCATTAATTACCAGATCCACCACCTACATGGCTTTAGGCATGCCCGAAACCCTAAAACCTGAACCGGGATTATGATTGAGGTATATATAGGGGTTATATAGGGACAGTGGAAAACAACATGGAAACTACGATGTAGGGTTCAGGGTTTGAGGTCTGCTTGTGCTTCAAAAATAAAAGATGTAAAAGCGGCTTGCTCACACTCAGAGGCTTTTTTAACCTTCAGGGATTGCGCAGACCTAGCTAGATGTCCCCAATACCCATAACCAATAACAATAACCTGTATACCAAGTTCGGAAAGTTGCAGGCAATTCTTTGCGGGGAGTTGGGGCATATATTTTAGGAGGACCCCCCACCCTGTAATAGTGGCATAATAGGAATATAAGAGTACCCTAATACAATCCTTATTATCCATAATATAGTCACTATTACTGGGCGGGGGTCCACCTAATATATATATATATACATATATATTCTTTCTGGACCTAGATTCAGGGATTGCGGAGGGAGGGGCGGGGACTTCCAAAACGCCGGACGAAAGCTCAAGCAAGCTGCCCCACATGAGTGGCGCTTCCGACAGAAGGAGCCACCTGTACCTCATACTGGAGCACTAGCAGTCCTACCTTACTGTTGCTACTGCTATGAAGATCCACATGCTCAGCATGTTTGCTTCCGAGAACTGGCCAGGGATTAGGGCAGATTCCAAGATGGAGGAAATCTGGAACCGCTGAGAAACCCAAAGCTTTAAAAATTGGGGCATAGAGTATATAACATGGTGCAAGATTTCTTCCTTCCATCCGCAGTAGGTCCCGCAAATAAGGCAGATCCCTCTAAGAAGGTAAACGCCCCTCAAAAATGATGATAAGTTAGGGTTTAGAATTCCACCCGCCCTCCCGCAAGTGCACCCCCCGCAGATTTAGAATCCTATTTGGCATGGGTGGGATACCTTTGGGCAATCTTTTGAGAGAAAATGCCTATTAAGGCTTCAGGTTCAGGATTTAGGGGATCTGTCCAGGGACAAGGTTGACCTGCAAGAGCCGCAGTGAGCTTTCAGAAGCAGACAAGGCGTCCGCAAGATCTAGGGTGAGGGGTTTGGGTTGCCAACAATCCTGCATGACCTTAATATAATATAGTACCACCACAATTCCCCAGGTTCAGGGTAGCTTGGGTTATGCAGGATTTCTAGCATCCGTCGTAGCCCAAAGCTTCTTTCACAATTCTCGTATTTTCCCTGGGCTCTTTCAGGCTTTCGAATCTCTCAGATTCGTTTCTTCGCTTATAGTCTGCCAAGCCCTGAAAGCAGGACTTGTCTTTCAATCATAAGCTTTGGATAATTTAGGGGAAAGTGTGCACCTTCAGCTGAGGCGTTTGAAAGAACTACGGTGTCGGATGTCAGATTTGGTAAGTATAGCTGCCTTACAGAGTATTTGATGATGTAATTCAGGGAACAGAACGCCCAGCATCTTTGCTACCTGGGTTTTTGGAAGAGACTGAGCAGGCATGCAACGGAACACTCGTCTTAGCTGTACTTTGCTGACAGCAGGACGCCTCACAGCAGTCACACTTCTTCCTCCCGCTTATGATCCCTAGGTGGCCCAAAAAGATAAAGCACTGCTGGCCAGGCAAAGGGACGCCAAGCTTCTTGGAAACCATAGGACCTTTAGCTTGGGTTTAAGGTTACCTTGTTGCATTCTTGGCCTATCTATGGACCCTAAACCCTAAACCGATCCTAAGTATCTATATGAGCCATAAATTAAACTCCTAGTGTCCCCTTAATATCCCTTATAGTAATCCCCTATATACTTTCCCTTAAAGGAGTTTAGTTCATAAAACTCTCTAGCACGCTCGAATTCACTCCCTCTGTCGTCGTTTTTTGCCCCAGGGGGGAGCTGGAGAGTAGATGCGGACAATAATCTCTGTAATCCCATATATATATATGCATATATATAGAAAAAAGGGTATATGGGATCTTATGAGGAAATACCCAAAGCCATGTTTTATCTACTTAAGGCGGACTATACCCCCATAGCAGTCCCTGCATTCCCCCCCCCCCTCCCACCCTCCCTAAAGCATGGGCACGTGAAGGGAAGAGATCCCAGACGCCGCGACAGCGCGGAAAAGACATTGCTCTGAACCTCTGGGGCCATTGGTTTGGACCTACAGTGTTCTGCATGGTCGTATTGGAATAATAAACCTTAAGAATTATGGTTCTTGAGTATACTTAAGGGAGCGCAGTAGTGTTCTTGAGTATGCCTAGGGTAATGCAGGAAACTGTCCATCAATCGTACTTCAGAATTTGCTCCAGAACAAGACAGCCCTTTCCCCTCTTTTGTCAAACCCTAAACCCCTAAACCCTTTGTCAAACATCCGTGTTTGTTGTATTTTGTTGGGCATTCCTGCGGATTCCGCAGAGGAGGAAAGAATGCCAAATCGAGGGCTTTTTTTCATCAAAGTCATGCCAGCAAGAAAAGCTTGTTTTCAAAAATCTGTATCCCTAAGGGTCCAGATACCTAACAATCATATTACTTACCTAAAGCCTATTTTAAAGTTACTAGTACCCATATCCTAAGTACCTAATTATTGGGTACATGGACCCTCTGGGTATGCATACATCCATGTTCTAATAACTGCTTGGGAACTAACGGCATGGCACTGCACTTCTATGGACTTCCAGTGCATGAGTATTAGGAAGACTTTGTTATGAGGTAGACAGATTTCGATACACCCACCCTCTAAGTATAAGAGGCTCCGTGATGTCACCTGGTCATAACTTGGGCTTTCTCCGTGCTCAGGTTAAATATGCAGGGCTCAGGGATACAGATTCTGGGGCTAGGCTGACGAGCGTGTGCAAGGACTCAAACATACCACCAGCCTGGAAGTGAACAAAGCACAAGGCCAAAGAGATGAAGCACTCTTGGCATGGCGAAGTAACACCCACCGTCTCATCTCATGTCCCAAAGACACAGAACCCAAACACCTAAAACAAGCCCACGGACCTACTGCAGAGCCTGAAATCTAAAGATGTTATCCTTTTTCCGTACATTGGCAATAATCCTCGAGCACAATCAGGCTGCGCATCAATCCTAAACCAAAGCCCTACGCAGGTCATCTCCCAAATCACCCCGAAACCCTTAACCCTAAATCCTGGGCCTGGGGGTCAAGAGTTTAGGGGTTTGGGGTTTGAGGGTTTAGAGCGTTAGAGTTTAGAGTTTAGGGGTTGAGAGGTTTTGCAGGGTTTAGAGTTTAGGGGTTCTGAGGGGTTTAGAGTTTAGGGGTTTGGGGTTTGAGGGTTTAGAGCGTTAGTGTTTAGAGTTCAGGGGTTGAGAGGTTTTGCAGGGTTTAGAGTTTAGGGGTTTTGACGGGTTTAGAGTTTAGGGGTTTGGGGTTTAGGGGTTTAGAGTGCTAGGTTTTAGAGTTTCGGGGTTAAGGGTTGTGGGGTTTAGGGTTTAGGGGTTCAGGGGTTTAGAGCGTTGGGGTTTAGGGTTTCGGGGTTTGTGGGGTTTAGGGTTTAGTGGTTTAGAGCGTTAGAGTTTAGGGTTTCGGGGTTTAGGGTTTGTGGGCTTATGGGTTTGTTTTTTTGGGGGGTTTGGAGGTTTAAGGTTTAGGGCTTCGGGGCTTAGGTTTAGTTAGGTCTAGGGCTTTAAGGTTTAGGGGTTTCGAGTTTAGGGTGCCTTGAACTTGTTTCAACTGAAAACTGCAGTTTAGCGTCTTCTTTAGCCCAAACTTCAAACCCTAAATCAGAGCTGCGACCCCAACTGCCTACAGCTTTCCAATCTATACCTCCTGATTATTGAGTAATTGCTGAATGGTCGGTAATTGCAACCCGAAACCCTAAACGCTAACTTCGCCTTAAGCGATCCGAAGCCTTAAGCAATCCAAGCTCGGCAAAGGCGCGGAAGCTTCGAATGAAGCCACCGAACCGAACCATTGACGGATGCAGTCCTCTAGGTTTAGGGTTTAGGGTACATGAAACTTGTGGCGCTCGAGTTTGGGGTTAAAGGCTTTTAGGGCAGGGAGTGACGGGTTCTGGAGCTAGGTCAGGTACCACATCCCTTTCACAAGCCCTTTATAATCCATAACCCTCCCTAAACCCTAAACCCATGTACTTCCCTAAACCCTAAGCAGCTCCTCATAAGTAAGTTCCCTAACTCATTCAAAGCAGGCTCCCACACAAAGTATTGTTCAGGATGTGCGGGTTGGGTTACCCACGGGGCCCTGGTAACTCAACATGAGCGTTCCAGATAACCCTAAACCCAAACCCTTTTGCATCTGGACTCGCACACAGCCAGGAAACCCTAAACCCTAAAACTTGACAGTTTGGGATCTTTTCCATCTGCCCTAGGGAGCTAAGCCCTCAAATGTGAGAACGTTTTCAGCCCCTATGATTCCTGTTCAGTTCCAGTTTGGGATGATAAGGGCTGAGGGCCTAAACGGCATTACGGATGAAGCTCTGTGGCCCTAAACCCTAAACCCTTTCCCAGAACTAAGGTTGAGGAAGCGCGCATCAAGCTTTCTTGATATGGTGGCTTCGCAGAAAAGAGGGACACCGGTTTGTGGGGATTTCCTCAAACTGGGGTTGCCATCTCGGGGGTTCCCATTCTAAGGATAAACAAATGGGATCCCCCTACTTTGGGAAACTACCATACGCCCCAAAATACCAACATCCTTAGCATGCATGGAAAACGGTACCGCTATGTTTGGAAATCCCTGATAGGTTGGGCAAAGGTGTAACACACTGCCGGGGTAGAGGGGCGTCAGTGGACTTTGAACATGCACGTTGGCGTTTCCTGTTTCATCCTGGTGCATGGTTGCCATGCTACTTCTGGACATCCGAGAGTTAGGTAATTTAGTATGTCCCTTTCACAAACTCATTATAACAACACTTTGGAAGGAGTTTCCCTAATCCAGAAGTTTTCTCTGGTCCTCGCGAAGTACTCGCCTTCCCCTAACTGAAATTCCCCGTACTGCAACATGCCTAAACCAAAACCCTAATAACCCTACATATATGTGTATATATATACCCTTAACCCGAAGGAGTGGCGCAAGCAACAAGTCCTGAAACGTTTGTCGAGCTGCTAGCCAGGTATAGGGTTTAGGGTTCAGGGTTGCGGGTAGGCATCCAAGAAACCAGTCACAGAAGACTTTGCTGGCAAATAGGGTGCCCTGGGATATTAGGTGTCCTCCAACATCTATCACACTCGTAGGGTCAAGGGGACCTAAGAAGTAGGTAGGGTAATAATGTCGTCGATGATGCGGACAACTTATCTGGCTCACATGTGCTGCTGTAAACTATACTTACTAAGTCTACATGGCTTTCCAGGTAAGCGCTCCAAGTAGGGGCTAGTCCCAAGGTTGTGTCGCTTGTTTTGGAGGACCGTTACGGTACCTTGAAAGTATCCCCCCCCCCACCCATGGTTCTACAACACATGCTACGATTTGCCATCGACACACGCGTCCCCTGGGTTCTTTTACATGTATGTATATGTGGGCATATGCATTTCAAGATGTAGATAAGGTTCTGAAAATAGGCGTACGTACATCAGTGAAAAGTATGAATGTATGAACGAATGAATGAATGTATGTATGCATGCATGCATCTGGCCTGAATGCAAAACAGGGTTGGGACCTTTTTATCATTGCATGGAACTGCGAGCGCATTCATGAAGTGATGCTTAGATATTTGTTTTGGCACTAGTGCTATGATGGCTTTTACTCTTCTTCTTACTAAGCAATAGCTACCACCACCACCACCACCAC
>CAJNIZ010012114.1:90612-101428 GCA_905231905.1 Symbiodinium pilosum | reverse complement strand
CGAGGCCGTGGGAGAGAGAGAGAGGACCTTAGACCCTTAAACCTTTGGGATTTAGCAGGGGTCGTCCTAAGTGCCACGTAGATTCAGGGTTTAGGATGGGGTTTCTGCCTACTTGCCGGAGTTTCCAAAAAATGGTGATCCATCTTGGGAATCCCCATGCGGAGCATCGTATATTGGTATCAGGGATTTGGGTGCGTAGTGGCTCTGGCAGGCCTATGTTGTTTTGGAATCACTGGGCTGAAGTTAGAGATGGGTAGCGGTAGTAAACCTAGGAGGTCTGGAGCTTCCTGTTTGGAACCCGGATAACTAACCATGCGATGTTCATCGCAAGGATGCCCCTCATTAGAGACAGGTTTTTGTATACTTCAGCTGAGGTGTGTTTCATTCTGTAGTGCTTGGTGTGAGGATTTGGGGTTTTCTAGTGCAGGTTGTGAGAAGTTTTGGGGGTGGGCGGGCAAAACAGATTCGACGCGCAAGGTCTTTGAGGGATCACCCAGACTTTTGTTCGACTTGAGGGGCTGTCATGATCTATCTTGAAAGCGTGCGAATATGCTCATGCCATACCCCGACCATAACCTACGTGACCTCTGTCCCTCTAGAGTTCCGAGTAGAGATGACAATGAGGTTTCGCACAGTAGGGTTTCGCAGTGTGCCTCAGGTGAAGACCACGAGACCGCTGTCGGGCTAAGGTTCAGGGTTTAGGGTGGAGGCTTGCGCCCTGAACCAAATCCCTCAAGCCTAAACACTAAGGACATCTGCGACTTTATCCCAGCGAACCTGTCTATCTCCGATGTCACCGGAATTTCCGAACTTCAGCGGCTCCTAAGCAGGTGGTGCTGAGTCCGGAGTGTGCACATGCCTCAATAGTAGACAGCTTGGGCCCGAAGTCCTACACAGACCGGATGAGCCCAAGTCATCTGCTATTCAGGGTATTAGACCCTTCGGGTGCTGACTTAGGATTTAACAGAGGGTTAGAGGCTTGTGGCATCTTCCACAGAGTCTCAATGGCAATGATGAAGGTCCTGAGTCAGGTTTCGGGCTCTGGCTGGTAATTGCTGAGGCTGTGCCGTAGTTCCGCTTCCAAATGGTAGTTTCCAAATAGGGTGACCCCAATATAGATCCCAAAATACGATGCTCCTCAGAGTATCAAAGGGAACCCTACAAAGGTACCCCCAATCGTGGATTCTGAATGTCCCATGCAAAGGTTTTGGTGGGTAAGGCAGGACAGTCTGCAGGGCCTTGGTCTGAAAAGTTGTCGAGTGATGCATTCAGGCACAAATGTTTAGCGATTGATGTTCTCCTGCTACTGAGCAACTCATATGACATCAAGAACCTAGCCCCTAATATCAGATGTTCCTGTTACTTGTGGTATTCAATAACGGTGATCTTTGATATTAGGGGGTGGGCGTTCTTAGTATTGGGGAATTGTTGATTACCTGTCCATGTCCTGGACAGTGTTGAAGGCCATTTGGGAATCTAAGCGATGGCATGCCATCTCATCTCCAGGGGAGAGCTTTGGGTTTCGGGCTTCAGGTTTCCTCTAAGGGTCCAGTGACCGAAATTATGGGTCTTTAAGTCCCAAATACTATGATCTAAATAGTATTCGCGACCTAAAGCCTTAATATTTGGTTTCTTAGTACCTTAGGATTCTCAAGGTAGGCACCAATTCTCATGATTCTTCAGCCACATCTGATCTAGGACGCAGGGAGCGAACTTGTGTAAGCCGTTGATAAAAACTAGAGCCCTTTCTTGACTAGAATCCCCAAAATAGTTGTCTATTTAGGAAGCGCCCGAACTCGTGTGTGAAGAAACTTAGAGGTACATAAGGGTGTGTAGGCTGAAGAAAGGTACTACATCCGCAGCGCACTACCTTTCGGCAGTCCAGTGAACACGAACTTCTACCTGTTGCGCATGGTGAGGCTGCCTGGTTATACTCCAGACAAGGAGAGGTCATGAGGTCTCATGCAGTTGTGCTCAGCCGGCAGAGCTTCGAGATACTTGTGTATGCATGTATCCGTGTTTGTATACACTCAAGCCCATACGACGAACATTGCATGTCCTTGTGTGTGTGGCAAAAATCATGCCCTTGGCACTTGGGGGACCGTCGCATTTTGGAGAGAGTGTGTGTGTGTGTGTGGGGGATGAAGCATTACAAGTGGTGTCCCCTAGTCACCTAACTATACTCACAAATCCCACAGCTATGATTTCTAGGATTTGCAAATGTAGTTATCCCCGTTATAGCTTACTTATAAACTTAGGGATGTTAGTTGTACTGCTGTAGACATTTTGTTTGACAGAAACAGTCCCAGGTGATCTGAAGGACAGTTGGGTTGGGCTGGACATCAGAGGAGTTTTGTGAATCTTTGACCCTCAGAATTCGTGGACTTCCCACAGATTAAGTGCTGAATGCACCAAGTCACAAATCGAGTTACAACTCCTGGGGTGATCCTGTGGTTGATCTTCAAGAATGATTGGCAAGGATCATGTTCCGGGGCCGGTGGAAGGCACATTGTTTGGTGCAAGGCCCACCGAAAACAATGGAATTCTAAGCGAGTTTCGACTGCTTTCAGTAAGGTGTTTTCTACCGAGGACGAAAATACTTTATACTGTTCAGGAAGGAAATAAAATGAATGGTGCTATTGGTCGTCTAAGAATCCGGGAACAAACTAAACTTGACTGAAACTCGGTCAGCTTTCAACTAACTACACTAGTAGTTCTAGCAGTAACAGATATGAGTTGCAATCGCAATGGTGACAACAGTCGTAAGAGTACCAGCAATAGTCATGGTAACAGTGATCGTGAGGGTAACAAAAGTAATTAGTAATAATGGTGGCAGACTCAGGCCGCAAGTCAGGCCTGTCCGTTGTTGTGTAACCCTGGGGGTCCAAGGACCCAAATATTAGGGCTTTAGGTCCCAAAAACGAGACATAACATGGTATATGGGCTCTAAAATTCCATTATTTGGGTCCCTGGATCCTTAGGGTAATTCTACAGGCGCTTGAGCTACATCCAGCCCTCAGGTGTGCAACGAACCTTTCATGCCGTTTCGTATGGGAAAGACTGTTGAAACTCAAGGCTCCCCAGGTTTGATAGGCTTCTACTTCATTACAGGGGGCGGGAAGCGGGGTGGGTCCAAGATTAAGGCTCCCTTTTTTGGGCGGCCATGGTAAGGTTTAGTACATTGGGGTTTATGTGGGGACCCCGCACAGACGTGTGCATTATTAGGACATTCCAGGTTTCGTAGAGGCTTCCGTGTCGGCTCTTTTGTATTAAGATGCCATTGGATTGCAGCAACCAATGAGGACAAGCTCTCCAAACCATAAACTTACTCGGGGTTAGTAGAGAATAAGGGAATACGGGTATTATATAGCTTTTTAGGGAAAATATTCCCGTGTTGCCGAACCATGTAATTACTGCAGAAGTGATTCATCAAGGATATAAGATCTCTTCTGGACAGACAGCACTTCTGCACCTTTAGATGGGCTACAGTCTAAACTCCTTGAAGGGAGTTATATAATTATGGATTTTCGGGTTTAGGGTTCAGGGTTTGGAGTCCAGGGTCTAATTTCCTTAAATTGTTTATTAGGCGAGTATTGTAGGGGTTATAAGAGGGGATACTAGGAGTTTTAGACAATGGCTCAAATGGGCCAGAACCGTAGTGATCAGAGATCCGCATAAAAGGGATCCGTGGTTTGAGGTGTATATACATATACACTCCATCTAACCCTTAGGGTCCAAGCACTCAAATAGTAAATGATTTGGCCCCACATGGGTTCCTATATAGGTACTTTCGTGTATAATATCGTTCTGTCTCAGTACCTGGACCCTCAGGGTAACACCAAAGAGAGGCTCTGTTCGACAGGCTGCCGTGGCAATGGCTCCTTTTGGGTGGCTGTGAAGGAGGAACTTCAATTAAGCTACTATAATCATGAAAACGCTACACCCCAAACCCTGAACCCCGAAACCCTAAACCTATTACTCAACAGCACCCAGCCTACATCTGGAGCCTTATCTAATTTGCCCCTGATCTCAGGCACGGCTTCCCCAACAAGGAGGACAGAAAGTTGCTGAGGGGACCGTGGGTTAATGATCCCTTGCGGTTTGGGGTGTTTCGGGTTTAGGGGTTTAGGGTGTTTAGGGTTAAGGGTGTTTAGGGGTTTAGGGTTTGCAGGTTAGGGTGTTTGGATTGTTAGGGGGCTAGAGTTTGCGGACCAGGGGTTTAGGGTTTAGGGGGTCAAGGTTTGCGTTTTAGGGTGTTTAGGGTGTGTGTTGAATCTAGGGTCTTTCCCACTCAACACACAGGGAAGGGGATTGAGGGTTAAGGGAATCAACTTACATTGGGACACAGTAGAATTTGAAATGCGCGTGCGAAGCCGGCAGACCACAACCCAGCTTTGTCAAGCGTGCAGATGTCAAGCCCCCCCCCCCCAAACCCTAAACCCTGAACTAGTAGTTTCCATCTTCTTTTCTGTTATCCCTATAGAACCCCTATATCGCGCAATTGAAGGTACCCCTAATTTCACCCCTCCCCAACGTCAACCTGAGAGGACGACACTTCCCATCGATCACCAGCATGGAAGCCTTACCTCTACAAGGGCAAGAGCAAGTTGACTCTGAGCCTCAGCAAGGTTTAGACTTTAGACTACGGAGCTGTAACCCTAGAAACGAGCTACAGCTTACAGTAGGCCAAGACTTTTCGCGTTTCAAAAAATAAGCTCCCTAAGCCGAAGGAAGCCCCAAACTTTATATGAGCTAGAGTCAAGGGGGGTTCAATAGGGGGTTATATAGGGAGTATTACAGGGTTTCTGCGGGGGAGGAGTTTAGACTACAGCCCATATGAACCCCAACATGGCTTAGGGTGTCTAGATCTACTGGCTAGGTCGTGATGCCACCTGATGAGCTTGCTGCTTTCCCACTTTGGGCAGGGAGTGCTTTGAATTTTAAACTTGGTGGCACTCCTGAATACTTACTAAGTTCCCCTATAGCTGTGTAAGGGAGCCTATTCCTAAAGAATTTGGGGGTTTTGAGGCAATCAGTTCTACAAGTTCTCTACAGTACAGAGAACCGGTGCGGCAATGAGTTGAGGTGAAGCAGCTTGGATTTTCAAGGACATTTTCCCTTCAGTCTGACACGTACGCAAGCCAAAGTATCGTTGTTCGTTTCTCTTCCTGATTCAGGTCCATTGTGGAGACCATCAACTGCACTCTGTATGGCAAGCCTGGGTACGAAGATGTGCCTCGGCCTGACCTCAGCCCACCCGGAAAGTCTGCTTGCTACTTCCTGTGCACAGAGCAGAAGGGGGGAAGTTTAGCAGCAGTTTGTGGTGAGCGTACATACCGGCACTCTTTCTTATGTCCGCCAGAGCGCTGTTTGGCGCTCACGGGCCTTGATCTAGACCCCGTGAGGCCTAAACCTCAAGTCTTCCATGTTTATGCGCGTCTGTTTCCGGACAAGGATCATCAGCACAGAGATTTCGGGAAGCAAACTTCATGATGTCAAGTGAGTTGTGCAGTTGCGAGCGAAAGGTTCAAAAGAGGGGCAGCGGCTGTACACTTACAATCTCAAGTGTAAGGCACTGCAAAGCATTGTCATTGGGGGCTCTCGTTGGAAGCTATCATGTTGCATGGCCAAAGTTTCAATATAGGGCCAGTGCTGTAGTAGCGCCAGCCATGGTGGAGTTGGAGTTTCACGCTAGCGTGCAATGCTTGGCCACCAAGAGGGTCCTCCAGGAGAACTCGCTGTGGACTTCGCGCGCGACCTGGGCGTTCACGTTCATTGAGGTGCTGAGCCTCCTTCCCCTGGGCGTGGCGTGCTTCGTTTCAACCCCCTGGCTCGGAGGATTTTATGGTATGATATTGTATCCCGTGGCTGCAATTCGAGCGAGAAGTCTGCTGGAGCCCCTGCTTTGGCCCGCTCAAATGATCATGCCGAAGGACCAGTCCGCTCTAGGTGGGCTTTTGAAAAAAGATCATGTGTTATGCCTTCCCATGTCAACAACATAATTATGCTAGGCGGTACGAGCCTAACAAACCTCCCAGAGGCCTCTCAGGGGATGAGTAGGACTGAGTACGATTACGGATTGGCAGCGGTGTAGAGAATTCGAAGGGCCTCGGGTTACGGACTAGAACAGGTCGACCCCTTGACAAGGATTGTGCAGATTACGGATAGGGATTGTCCCACACTTTCATGAACCACCCAGTTATGGGGATGGTTCCAGAAAAGAAACAAATAGCCAGGTTTGGCAGAGAACCAGACAAGAGCAGTTTGCTTCACATGGGCCTCGGTGGTTGTGCGCTGGTCTTGTGCAGCACTCGCATGCCTGATGTTTGTCGAGTTTTTCATTGTTAATGGAGATGCGTATGTGCCAGAGCATGTTTTCTGGACTCAATGGCGGCCAACATGCGATTTGGCAGATGATACAGGGGGTAGTTGTACGACAGTGGAAGTCCAGATGGGGAAAAAATCCAGCGGCGTGCATTGTTCCATAGCTGGCAGCAATATCGCAGAAATTGACATGAAGCATTGCCTGCCTGCTGCGCAGGGCTGTTTGACTATTCACAACGCCTCTTCAGCATGGTTGTCAAATGCATCATGGCCCCGACAGCTGTGTCAATGCCTCCACACTCTGCCAGAGTGGGTAGACTTGTCCAAGCCATCTTGGACCATAAGTGAGTATTGTTTTTGCAAAGACTACCTTCAATGGTGGAATGCCAACTTGTGCGAGGTGGTCCTCACTATTGAAGTCTATGAAGACAGCATGGCTCAATGGATGGCAGCTGGCTCCCTTCTAGCGTCTGTCGGCTTCACCATGGCCTGGTTGGTGCCAGAGGGGTTTGAAAGCTTTCACTTTTAGTTTGCTGAGAACAGTCATATGCGAGTTTTCTTTCAACTGTCAACTCCGCGCAAGGCGCTTCTCCTCGCGCAGTGCTGTTTTGGAAAGTTTGCAGGGACAGTTGAAGCAGACGACGGTCTGCAGCAAAAGGTTGCAGCAAACGTGCTAAGAGTCCTCGCCGAGGTTCAGCAGAAAGGGGCCCAGAGTGTCACCAGCCTTCCGGAGCGCATCATGGTGCGCACTGAACTGGTGTACAACATGATTCCAGAACGCATCAGAATGGGTTTTCATGCTATCCCGCACAGAAACCTGACATACAGTGTGAACCCCTATGTCCAAATCGTTTAGCTAGAACCTCTTTTGGCCCCCCAACAAATGTACCAGCGCCCATGAAGCTTCTTTGGGCTCCACATCCGCCATAGGATTGACATTGGTCTCGATGCATACACTGCTGCCAGCTTGGCTGTTCGCGGCTTTGTGTTGCTGGCAGCCGCGCAGGCGGTCATCCTTCTATACAGCTGTCTCCTCATGTATCATGTTGGCATTCGCAGGCTTCGGCTGGCATTTTTCAATTCCTTGAGGGCTGGCATTTTGACTGATGATGCTTACAGATGGCGCCAGCACGAAACACTTTGCGAAGGGACGCTGAGCTTTGTTTTGCAGTCTTTGGCTTTGCCTTACTTGACCTCAAGCGTGCAAGCCTACGTGGAGATGATTGTCAAATTGCTGCTGACATGCCGGAAAATTGTCCAGCACTACTATGTGTACTTTCACCTAATCATTGGCCCGCCAGATTTGGCAGCTGACAAGTATTCTGCTAACATTCAACCCGATTCTGCAAACGCGGAGAACGAAAGCACGGTATCCATGTGAGTCACCTCAAAGTATGAGAGAAGCGGTATGTGGTGATTTCTACAGGGCTCGTTACGCTAGATTGCTCAGTTCCTTATCCTCTAAATCACAAGAGACCTGAAGGACAAGATGCCGTGCGATTCCAATCCAACGCAAGAAAGGGAAGCTCGCGACAGGGTTCAGGCTTTGCAGGTTCAAGCTTCTGATGTAGATCTTAGAGGGGTAGTGCTGTTTCTCGTCGGAGCGTGTTCCTGCCCGTCATCTCATGCTTAAGCAGACCCCTCCTCGCAGTATCAGAGTTCCCTACAGGAACTCAAAAAGCTTTGTCGAACAGCTTTATTTGTGAGTAGGGTGGGGGGGAAGGTGGTCAATATGAGCGAGAAGGAGGTCAGAGGAAGCTTTTAGTAAATAGGGCACCCCAAAATAATAGACTCAAGATGAACCCAGTATCCTTGACTCCTTGTTACAGGTACCGTTTATGGCTGGAAACACCCATGCAGAACACTCTCAGAATTTTTTGAAAGACGACAAGCTAGGTTCCCTGTAGGCTCCCTGGATTGATTTACGTTGAAGCCTGATGACGTGCTAGAGGGGCTTAAGCAATTCCCGATGAGGTATGCGCTCCAATTATACCAGGAACCTAGGACCAGTTGGTGAGCAGCAGGCCCCTACATTTGGCAAATTTGCTACCTCGTTTACAGTCCTCGGATACTTGCAACATGATACCCCCGCATCTCTGCACTTAGGGTGCCAACAGGACCCCACACGGGTCGTGAATGATTGGCAAACCCGTGCCAAACAATGCGAGTACTGAGCCATCAACTGAAGACGCTCAAAGCACCGGGATTTCGTAGACTTGTATGTGCCTACCTCATGTGGAGATGGCAATCTTCCCAAATGGACAATATCCATGTGCAGAGGGGCCGCAGCGTAGATACTCCTGAAAATGTGGACCCCCAAAAAGTATCCCTAATTTCTGGACCCCCCCGCCCCCCGATTCTTCAAAGGGCTACGGATGCCCAAGCTGCTATGCCAGCTACGCCTTCCGGGGTTCCATATCACCCAGATAAACCATAACCCCTACGCCCTCCCAATGGGTTTACGGTTAAGGGTTCCCAAATCCTGCCCCCATGACATACTGGCACGTATTGGCGCTATTTACAATAGGGGGTGGGTGGGTGGCGTCATTGTCAAGGGAGGGGACAAAACCTGTTTTCTTTCTTATAGGCCTCAGCCAAAGGAATGTTTCATCCAGGGCACCGTGTACTGCTGTGCGGACATTGCAGGTGTGCCGGAAGTGACGCCTGGCAGAAAGCTCAAGACTCCCTTCGCAATATTGATTTGGGAGTTTCCCAAAATCAGGGTTACCACTTTGGGGGTCACCATGCTAAGACTCAAAGTATTTTGCAGTCTATATTGGTTTCCCTTTATTTTGGGAAACTACCATTTGTGCAGCAATCACAAAACATAGGAATTTGCAAAAGGCGATTGTGGGAGGGTGTTGCGTACTAGATCTCGAAGAAACGGCTTGGCGGGCTTGGAAATTAAGGTTTAGGGTTTAGGGTTGCTATTTCAGAAAGAAGGCCACCACGATGTGGGCTCCCTACTACAATGTTCAGTATGTGTAGCAAGCAAGTGTACCCTGGATGATACACAGAGTCATGCTTGGTACTCATAATCCTGTCTCAAAGGATTCAGTCACATACTTGAGTTTACAGCAGGGTTCAGAAGGATGTACCTTCTTCAAGGAACACCAACCGAGTCTGGGCTGAGAAACATGGATTCTTTGGACTTTCGGCAGAAAAAGTCCTTCCTGGCAGTCATGACCTTCGTGTACGTACCACAACGCGGTGCGCGAGGTGTCATGCGAGATTTTGAAGCCACAGATAGAGCATCATCCTCATGAACTGGTCACATGGGTCCTGACCGCTGCAACCTTCAGGGGTAGGTTTGAACATATTTCGGAATGCTTATTATCCTTTATCCCTATATAGTCCTTACAGAGCCACAAAAATTGAAATTTTGTAGGGCCGCCTTGTTGAATGTCCTGGGGTTTCATGGCACGGGCTGTGTGCTCATGTTTGGGAGGTGGCGGCAAGAAAGGCTGAGGTTTTGGATCTGTGTCTCTCCAACCCTTTTACCAACCCCCCCCCCTCCCACGCCGCAACCCACTATAATGACAATACCTTTGAGCCATAGTCTAAACTCTTAAAACGGGTTATATAGGAGATCATATAGGCGATGTCTATAGGGGTTATGAAGGGGGATACTGGAAGGCTCATTTCATGATGCAGGTAAGGATCCCAGTAACTTGAAGATGCCTTCCAAGAAATGTGCCCACGAAGGCTTTGCAGCTGATGCTGCTCAAACCAAATGGCCCCTCACATGCAAACGCCCAAAAAGCCGGGATCAGCCCAAATCCAACTTCAAACCTTAAACACAGGGTAAGTTCTAGCACATCCAGCTGCTGACCTCACACCCCATGCATATTGCGAAGCCTTGCGCAAACAGGTGTGTGCCAATCACCTTCCAGCCGCAAGCAGTTCCTGGGTTGCTGTTCAAGATTTAAATGAAGTTACCAGCATATGATTATGGTTTACAAACAAGGTCTCCGTAGATTTCCTGTTTCTATTCTATTCTTTTCACTTGATTTCAGTTCCCTAACAGCAACCCAGGTTAGGGCTACCCCGGCTGGACCTGAAGTGGAGGAGGTCCCAGACTCGAATGGGCCAGGGGTGTCATGAAACCACACTTTTAGGATTTAGGGGTTTAGGGTATTATGATTAATAACACAATTCGTAGAATTGTTTCGGTTGTGATTCTTTTTACAGTTGCTGCTATACTACGTAAGAACGATGGTGCTTAACTAGCACAACTCCTAGAAGTTGCAGTGCTCAGGCTTAGGCAGGATATTGTGCACCAAGAAGTTGTTCAATGAGGGCGCAGACCCCCCTTAAAAGTTGGGTTACAACCTAGTCATAAGTGGGCAGTTACGAAGTCCCATGAACCTCCAAGTATGAAGACCTGAGTCAGTAGTTGTTTATTCGACGCGGTTTAAAGTAACATTCGACATGGGGAGTTTTGAACCTAGCAAATTCCTGAGGCTTTATATCTATAGGCAGATTCCCAGGA
>CAJNIZ010012114.1:65324-83067 GCA_905231905.1 Symbiodinium pilosum | reverse complement strand
GGAGTTCAGACTATAGCTTATATAATCCTTGATAGGTTCGTCAGAGGTTTGTATCCTCAAGGTTGGTAAAGCTATTCTTTGAGAAGTCTCCGTGACGGTCACTTGGCAATGTGGGCAGTGCCGCTAGACTAGACCCTACCTGAAAACTACAGAGGTAAGGAAGCAGACACAGGCGTAGGGTTCGGGCTTTCAGGTTATGTTGGGATCTGGAATCCGCATGGCCGAGGCCCGCAATTCCTTTTTCTTTTTCGATGCATTTATGGTGGCACCTTCGAGGTCCGGCTACTGAAAAAACAGCCCAAGAAGAAAGTTGCGCTGGCATCTGTTTGCTATTGTTTGCTTAGCTATGCCGGTCAGATTGCACCAATACCGTTTTGTTGAACTTGTGTACCTCTGCGAGTTTCTTGCAGGAGCATTAAAGACATGCTCTTCGCAGTGATCACGAAAATCGCCACCAGAGACTGTCAGACACAAATAGCTCATCTCTGGGTTGACTGAAAGCCTGAGCAACTGAAGTCACCAGCACAGAACAGCAAAATGTCTATCTACCTACGTGAGCGCGCACATTTGGTCATCTGTTCGGCCGCGGAAACAGGGATCCATGATTCACCTGAACAACGCGCCTGGACTTCCCCACTTGGGTTTTCGAGAAGTGTCATGACTGGCTCCTTGTTTTTGGTGTGTCTACTAGGGGATGATGTAGTTAGGTTTCTCGACCTCAAGACTGTCAGTCTCTTTCAGAAAACCAGTACGGTACAGTATATGTGCAGAAAAGTAGGGCTGCGCTCAGGCCGCTTCACAAGTTCGCAATACGTTAAGCCGGCATTGCGCTTGCGCATTCTCGCGATGGTACCTTCTGAACTCCCCAACAAGAATCCCTGTAATAGTCCCTAGGAACCACTTCGCCCTCCCCATGAATCATGGCCACCAA
This sequence comes from Symbiodinium pilosum, assembly GCA_905231905.1. NCBI lineage: Eukaryota > Dinophyceae > Suessiales > Symbiodiniaceae > Symbiodinium > Symbiodinium pilosum. The sequence continues at coordinate 82,136 of CAJNIZ010012114.1, read as the reverse complement.
TTGCTTAGAAGATCAACTTTATGGTAGTCTTATCCACTTGGCTACGGTGCCTGAAGAGAAGAAAAGTCTTGTCACTTTGCTGAGCCATTCGAATCAACGTGCGCGCGCACACACACCTCCACTTCCTGACATTAGCTATGTGACCCAACACATATGGGTTCCTGTCGCACATTACCGACCGGGTCAGGGGGTAGTAAATGCTAGAGGAAAGGGATTACTGCTTGTGTTTGGGTTGCTGCCAAGGAGATTAAAGTAAATTATCATCGTGCGGAAGCCCTACATGTCCATAGCTCCATACCCGTATTCATGGTAACTCAGCTTAAGTTCCTCATCCCGCATACAACCCCGGCACACTGTCATTCTGAGCTGTCTTTTCCATTTTGAACCCTATAAGCCCTGCCTTGCTTTAACCTAACGTAGGTTCCGGAGCAGCAAACCAAACCCTAAACTTTGAACCCTCAACCCTAAACCCTCAACCCTAAACCCTAGGCCCTCAACCCTAAACACTAGCCAACCACTTGGGAGGTGCAGCTTCATCCTCTCGTCTCCTCCGCTAGCAGCAGCGGCTCATGGAATTGCCAAGTAAGGCTTGCAGGGCTTGGTTTAGGGGTTTAGGATTTAGGGTTTAGGATTTAGGATTTAGGGTTTAGGATTTAGGATTTAAGATCTAGGGCTTAGGATTTAGGATTTAGGGTTTAGATTTTCAAGGTTTAATGGTTTAGGGGTATAGGGTTTGGGGTGCAGGGCGTTGGGTTTAGGATTGTCAGAGATTTTCCTCGTGTGAAAACCGATAAGAAATCTAGATTTACAATATAGTTGTTAAGAATTTCCAGTTCGAATGAGGAATGAGCACCAAGGGGTGTAGGAAGGTTTTATTGGGTTTAGGGTTTAGGGTGGTATAGGTTTTGGATGCAGGGTAGCTATTGTGTTGAGACTGCCTAGGCTTGAAACATTTGGAGTCCAGAGTTGGCGTATAATCCCTCAAGATATTGGTATGGGTTGGGTTAGGCCCCCCACCCACTAATAGTGGTATCTTGGAATGTATAGGGACCCTAATATAATTACCATTATCCATTGTGGTCACTATTAGTGGCGGGGGCCTGACCTAAGGTATGGGTGTACAAAGCTCCCGTTCATAAGGCGTACAAATCAGGCCAAGTCCGGGGGGTTTAAGGCTTTAGGATTTGATTGTTGAGTTCTGGTGTGCGATTTGGTGCTTTGCGGAAAGGAGGGCCTAGCTAGATTTTGTGGCAAGAATTGTACGGATTGTGTGGGGGCTTTGGTCCATGGAAAGTCCAGTAGGCTTAGTAAACTTGCGCACTTTTCATTGCTGGCCTATGGGATTCTTCAAAGGAACCCCTGTATAATCTATCTGCACAACATGTGCTTGGGATCGCCCAAAATCCCTCACCCATGAGGCACCCCTCAAAAAGAGACCATGCCTTTGCGTAGACAAATCTGGCACCCACACATTGATGTGCCGCAGAGGCTCTTCGGCTCCCATGCTAGACGAGAACCCTGATCCCTGAACCCTAGAGCCATGATCCACGGCGAGGCCCAGAAAAGAACACGTTTCATGAATGCCAAGCCCGGAAACACCGACCCGCCCACCACCACCCCTTTTCAGGAACCCCTCACATATGACTAAAGGGTCCAAGTAAGTAATTCTAGTACAGGTATTTGGTGAGTGTGTGGCTATGAGGTACTTGGATCCTTAGGGTTCTTCTGCGCCGCAATTCACTTCAGGCTGCCGTTCGATCATCGTGGCGTGATCCGCTCGCATGACCTGAAACTTGCCGGTTCCAAGACCTGTAAGGATCTAGAAAGTAGAAGCCCTCCCTTGAAAAAACTACTTTCTAGATCCTCCCAGGTGTCTGGGTTGTTAGTGGGGATGGGGGAAAAGATTCTTTCAGTAGCCCATACATATCATCTCCAATAATGTAGTAGATCATAGCCGTCTCCATTTTCTTTTCTATACCCTAAACCATAACCTCTGAACCCTAAATAGTGCTACCGGCATTCTCTTTCATTCCTTCATTCGCTAGACCGCAATCTCTGAACCCCAAATAGGCCTTCCGGCATTCCTTTTCGTTCCTTCATTTCCAACTCAAAGTCAACAAGGAAATGCACAAGCGGCTCTTTCTCACTTGCGGTGACCCGGCTTAGGGTTCACAGAGTTTAGGGGCTACAGGATCTTCGTTATGAAGGATTGAGGTTTTCGGCGGGTGAGGGTATAAGGGGTGCGGGCCCAGCTACCCATAATCAGTTTCAGGGTTCAGGGCTTGGATAAGAGGGAAAGCTATCTCCACCAAACTAACATGTCAGCTACAGTCTAAACTCCTAGTATCCCCCTTAATATCCCCTACAATAGTCCCCTACATAACCCGTTATATAACCCCCCTTTAAGGAGTTTAGACTATAGCTCATGTAGCCCTAAACCCTACAAAGGCAACAGTCCTTTCAGTAGCCAACACCGGGGGGGGTGCGTCTAAATAAGTTTGGTGGCATAGGTAGACGTTTTGGGGATCAAGCTGTTTCGGGTGGTTGTGGCTTTAGGTTGAAGTCGCTGGCAGAAAAGCTTCTTTTCTGGGGATGCCTTTCATCCCCACCAGCCCTCCCGTTAACTAACATGGACATCCTTTGAAAAGGACGGTATGTTTTGTTGGGGTACTTCGGGCTTGAAGTTTACTTTGGGCAAATTACTACAACCTTCCTTGAGCAGTAGTTTGGAAGTAGGTATGATGTCGAACTGCGACGTGTGGGCCTTCGAGGCCGCGGTCTGCTTTTGTACAAACTCCTTGAAGGGGGGTTTATATAAGGGATTATATAGGGGAATCTTGTAGAGGTTATTAAAGGGGATACCAGGAGTTTAGACTATAGCTTATATACCCAAGACGACCACAAGCACTAAGTCCTGCGCCTAGAGCCTGAATCCTAAGCCCTAACGTCTTTCTTCCATACCTCAGGAAACCAGAAGGCACCGGCATTTTTATTACGTACAGATGTTTCGATTTTCTTCTTCTTCCTAGAAGTCTTAGCATAAGTACTGTCGTTTTCTTCTTGTTGTTGACCATGCCTGTCGGAGCCTGACAAGAACAGTCGCAGCACAGTGGTCGTTGTATCAGGCTGATCAACGTTAGGAGGTTTCATAGGAACTTACCGTATACAGCATACAGCAGCTTCCGCTTAGAGACTCTTTGTAGCCGCGTAAGTCGTGATTATTCTGGCTCATTGCTCATTATCCCAGGATCATAGCCGCAGCATTGTGTGGAATCTCAACGTTCGAAGACCGCGAGGCACCAAGCTCCACCATAAGGCCCTAAGGATTGCATGAGGATTTTAGAAGTTAGCGGTCCTTCTTTGGGGGCCCTCGGGGCCCCCAGAATGAGGATCATGATATTTTGCACTGATATTGGGGACCCCTGTTCTTGAAAATTCCTACATGGACTGTCAATCATTTTGGAAAGGGGCGTATGGAGGATTTCCATCGTTGTTCAGGTCCAAAGTCTTAGGGTGCTCAAGTTTGTGAGGTCATCCCTTACGAGAACAGAGGTAGGCAATTGATTAGGGTCTAGGGTTTAGCAATAAAGCTGTGGGTCTGTGCACTATCCGCCTTTCAAGATGAGAGACCTTCATCTCCTGTTCTCAGTCAAAGGTTGATGCTCAACGTATTGCAAGGCCACAAACCTTCAAACACTTGTATGCTGCAGCACGTCAAGATGGAAGATCCCTAAACCCTGAGCTCTACAAAACGGAAGCTATCAAAGACGTCTCGCCCTTACTTAGTCTCGTCAACGCTACCGTGTTCAAACTGGAATTCAAGGTTTGACAGCGTTGGGACATGGGATCTAGCATTTCACAATGCTCCCAAACCTCAACACATATTCCGTGAGCCGCAACCAGGTTCCTAAGTTTTCAGGCACTAGGTCCCGCGTTGGAGGGTTGAACTTCTGACTTACTTTGAAACATGAAATAGGGGTTTTGAAGCGAATCAAGACCCTATGTTGGGATGAATGGGGGATGTTATAGAATTATTTGTAGACATGAATAGACACACGCACGCATATATGCAAGGTTTAGGTTTTAGGGCAAGGGAGAGGAAAGAAATGCTACAGGAACTCGGCTATGTTGCTGCCCGCAGTTTGCGAAACCTATGCCCTAAACCCTAAGCTTAAACCCTAAACCCGCATTCCAGGCACCCTAGAGGCCAATTTGCTGGGGGAATTGATCTTCGAGGCCCCTCAACAGCCGCAGCTTGAGCCACAGATGCTGGGCACAACCAGGTGGTAGATTTGGGTTCAGGGTTTTGGCTTCAGGGTTCAGAGTCTGGATGGTTTAGGGTCGGTTTTGGAAGTAGGGTTTACGAAGCAGGACTTCAGGTGTGCAACTCAGAGTTCAGGGTATACTACGCAGAACACCCTCCCTCTCTGGATGACAAAGCCTTAAGATGATAGATGTTCATTACTCTGTTCGAGCTTTTCCTAAAGCCTAAACCCATTTTCTACTACACTGCTTAGTCAACCATAGCATCAACAACCCTAAAAGAGGCTCAGATGTCGCAACCCCATAGTCCCTGCTAGGCCGTAGGCGGACCCAAAACCTTGAATCTTAAACGTTCAGCTTAGTCATGGTTACCCCATATGCAGCCCTAAATCCTCAACCGTAAGCCCAGCAATGGCTAGCCCCAAAATCAGAAACCAAGAGCCTAGTGATGGCTTGGAAGACTCCCCCGAACTTTGTTCTAATCACGTAGGCCCAAACCCTGCGACACCCCCCTGAATAATGCATCATATGAGCTATAGTCTCAACTCCTTAAAGGGGGTTATATAGGGGACTACTATAGGGGTTATTAAGGGGGATACTAGGAGTTTAAACAGTAGCTCATATAAGTTCAGATTTTATGGCGTTCTTTGGTTTCTCCTCTAGACTGATGGAGTGGGTCCTTAGCTTTGGTGGGCCTGCTTGGCGTTGAATTGGGATGGTTCAAAAGGTTGGTGGACGAATGAAAACTCGAGAAGTGTCCCCTAGGACGAGTCCCTTTTCTTTCATATAATACAAGACCCTAAATGATTAGGGTCAGGGTTTAGGGTTTAGGGAAGAACTACCAATATTGTGGTTCCATAGCCCTTGTAATTGTATATGTACTATACAGAATGAGATTGGTACTTTTTAGGCCCCTGTCGTAAGCCGACCAGTAAGGTCACTGTCTGGGTTCACAATTTTAAGAACCACCTCGTGGACTAGAATAATCCCCTCCCCTTAATAATAAACCCCCCCACCCCCCTNNATATGGTATACTATAATATATTGGGAATATTCATGATTAGGGGTATGGGGGGGTTTATTATTAGGGGGAGGGGAATATGAACTTCAACTGCAGCACCCGTGCTCCTTCCGCTCACTTTTTTAAAATGTGGCTTCGATATCCATTGTAGCTGTTTCGCAGAACCTTTGTTTTCGGTCTTGTTAAGCCCAACCCACAACTTGGGAGTCCATCATAGTCATGTGATAGTAGTTGTCCTACTTTTTAAGCTGAGCTTATCAAAATCCCCTCAATAATGTTGAGTTCCGGAAGTTGGCGGCAGAGGTGAGGAACTCAGGTTTCAAGTTGGGAGGTGAAAAGTTTAATTCATGATCTGACATCACTGACCTGGCTGGTATTAGGAAAATCAAGCACGGGTGGTGACTAGGGTACAAGACAGACGATGCTGCATGGGCTTGAGGCTTGACTTGGCGCTCTTTGAGGCTTCACAACTTGACTTGGAATCTTAATGAACCTTCCGTGCGTCCTCTTCTGTCTAGACTGCTCCGAAGGTACTTACGAGGCAACGCTTCTCAGTGGGCCTACTGGTAGGCTGTTGATGGCAAGAAGCTGAGACACACACACACACAGAGATAGCACAACGAGGGGCTATAACCCTGGGGATGTGACAGGCCACCTGTACATGCTCACGATCAGGTTCGCGAAGTGAGGGAGGGATGTGACAGCTGAGGACTAAGCGCGAGCAGCACAAGCAGCAACAACAGCAGCAACAACAGCAGCAGCAGCAGCAACAGCAGCAGCAGCAGCAACAGCAACAGCAGCAACAACAACAACAACAGCTGCAACAGCAACAACTGCAGCTACAGCAGCAACAGCAGCAACAACAACATCAGCAGCAGCAGATGCAGCAACAACAGCAGCAGCAATCTTCAATGCAGCTGCTGCTACTTGCCTGCACAAAGGCTGCCTTGGGTGGCCACAGTCTCTCTTGTCCAAAGAATGAAAACTACTATATTATATAGGCTCATATTGGGGTAATGGCAAAGAAAATGGAAACTACTATAGTATATGGTAAGATTTCCGAATGAAGTTTTTAGCGGCGCCTTCAAGGCCTTTAAGGCTTGCGATTTTCAGCTCAAAACAGCGAAGCGCCACATTCTTCTAGCTGACAGCTACATCCTCCTGCCTCTGGTTGTTTTACGAATTAGGAGCATTCAGTGTTTTTTTTCTGACTGAGGCCCGGACGAGACGGTGTTTCCACATCATCTGATCTGCCAATACAAATGAATACAGTAATGCAATCATTGCGATGCTGCTAAGGGTAAGGGACTGTTTTTAGGCAAGAAGCAAGCTCATTGTACAGCCACTTATTAAACAAGTTGGTGTCGTTCAGCTGCCGCTATGCGTTGCGTAATTAGCTGCTTTCTTTCTGTAAATTCTGCATAACCCCACACACTCTGATATGAACAACGAAGAGAGGACCGAGGCCTTTGTTGGAGGGTTGCGGGAAACCCCCCCACAGGTCATGTCCGATACTGCCTTGATGTAGCGAAGACACTAGGCCGAGGACCCTTGCATTGAAGAATTCAAAAAAGCCTCCGCCAATTCTTAACTTCCCCAGTCTGTGACCATCTATATGATGACACTCTTTCTAGGAATATGTACGATTGCTGGGGACGTGGGTTAACATCGAGGGAGGAGATTACTCAGGCAGATATTCAGGCGTGAAGAGCGGGGAGATGAGAGACCATACCGGGAAATGGTTTGTAGGATTCGAAGAAGGAGGTGCCTGCTTAACTATGACAAACTATAATCGGGTTCTTGTGGTAACAGAGAAAAACATTGCTAATGAGTCAGGCTTCTAGCTTGAGAGTGCTGGGGGCCTTGGCAGGGTACGAGGTTCCGCATACTGAAGGTTGTCGCATCCTGATTTCCAGGGACCTTGGCACCCTCGTTCTTGGCATCGTGGCCCTTTTTCCAACTGTCGCAAGCTTCACAACCTCAACCCTAAGATACAAACTCCCACAAAGAAATCTGTCGCAGCTTATGTCATGGACCGGTGGTTCGTATTATATGCCCAACTAGACCATACGCCCCTTCCCCCACATAAACTTTGAAGCCTTGAATCCCACAAGAAAAGCCCCGGAATAGCCACACTTGGATCTTAGAAAAAAACACAAATCTTCCAACCCTAAGAGTGACGTGCGCCTGAATTATTCAAGCCAAAGCCTGAGGCCCAGTCCGGCTCAAGAAGCAACCCAGACCACAGAGGCTTAATTGAAAGTTTATGGCTCAAGGTTGTCATCGTTGATATGTCAGGCACTTGGATCTAGCATGATCTAGAGGTTTCTCTCCCTAGCAATGAGACCCCCCCACCCCTCTAGTCACGAATACCCACCCGACATGGTATATATCTATTGTTCATTGTTTGGGAGACGGGATTAGTCACAGAGGGATGAGCTGCGGGGTAGTGCAGCTCCCTTCTGCCCAAAGTCGCAGACACAGATGCCGACTCCCAAAGGTCCAAGTATCCAATAATTAAGTGCAAATAATACTTGTGGTATAGGTACATTATGGATATTGCGCGGTCGGGCTCTTAGTCTACAGGTTTCTACGCAACATGTGGTGGTTCATAGGTTTTGCGCCTTAAGGTTCAAGGCTTGTTCGGAAGGAGTCCGAGACTGAAGGAGTTCAGAGATGCAAGCAAAAGTTTCACACAGGGGCGATTACAGGGATGTACATAGGGATAGATAGGGGTTGTATATAGACTACGAGAAGGATTCACTCCCCCACTCTCCCTTAAGCACCAGGAAGATTAGGTCCTCGGTCAGGACGGTGGCGTCGAAATCACCAGGTCAATGTTGAATCTGACTTTAGAGCGGACACGTTGAGGGACCTTCATTCCGAGGTAGGCCACCCCCCTTCTTCAGTCCTCAGCGCCTTTTGAATGGGGCCACATGGGGAAAATCCACATGTCTGGGGGAGTGGCATACCCCACATCAAGAGTGACGCCAAATGCCAAGCAAGTCACGGAGTGAGAACAAGTATGCGTAGAAGACCTTCGTGTTGCTTCAGACAAAATGTAAGACCCAGGGTCTAGGCTAGGATTTATCGGTATGAAATGAGGTTTTTGGCTACCCCAGGACTTAACACGGGATCCATAATATGATTATCGTATATTCTCGTATGATCCCTATCCGGTCGTACATCAGAGGCGGGGGTTGCCAAGCGTTTCTTGTTGTCGGCTATCACTCTCTCTCTCTCTCTCGACTTCCTGTCGTAGTTCATTGTGTTGTCCAGCTGGCTTTCTAGATCTTATTGTTGGGGTTGCCCACTCTTCTTCTCATTACGGTTTCATTAGTGCTTAGGGTTCAGGACAAAGGATTAGGCTTTACTAGCCTGCGAGCCCAAATTCAGCCCAAACAAGGGGCGTTTTGGTGGTTCCTCAAAACACCCCTGCTTACCCCCCACTAGGGACCCTTCGGTTCCCCTAAGGCTCAGGGTCGAGAAGGTTTCCCTGTTTTAAGAAACTCCCATTTGCAGGGGGGGCTTTTAATTGATGCACCAATCCGGAACGCGTCAGGCATCGACAGCCAGCCCACGGGACGCGGCTGCTGTGCCATCGTCTGCACTTGAGGTAGAGGCCGTAGTATCAGCAGGGATACTGCTTCTCCTCACACAGTAGTACCAAGAATCGCAGCCAGCAACATGTGATATACCCCAACACCCTTTCTGACTGACCAGGTCTCAGTATTACCTGAATCGGAAGGGTATAGCTTCTGAGGCCTAGTCTTTTGCCAGCTTCGCCAGATGGCGCTATCCACGTGGGTGCAATGTTGGGTTTTGGGGTTTAGGCTTTTCAGGACTTCGATTATGCAACATGGTTTAGGGTTTAGGGGCTCATAACAAAAGATTAGTCACACTGAAAACTGTTCTTTTTTAGCTGCTATACAGACCCTGATCATCACTTGGGATTCTCAGGGAGGGTCCAGTTTTTGAGCATCCATGTGTTGTGCCCAAATACATAGAGCCGTGATGGTAGGGACGTCCGCGTAGGCTCAACATGGACTGCGAGGGATGCACATCCCTTCTTGCCGTTGCCCAAAGGGGTCGCTGAACAAGACTAGGTTGCTGTCTAACTTTCTAGGCTTTCTGTAATCCGAATCAAGCTAAAAGTGAAGTAACCCGTAGGGCTCCCCTAAACCCTAAAACTCAAAACCCTAAAACCCAAACCTAAAACCCAAAACCGTCAACCCTACGCCCCTCATCCCTAAACCCTGAACTCCTAAACCCTAAGACCTTAAGTGATTTCGCACTTGTACTTCGCGGCCCTGGACCATGCTGGAGGTCTGGGCTTGGGTTCAGGGTTTAGGGTTTAGGGTTTAGTGGTTTCAGGGTTGAGGGTTCAGGGTTTTGGGTTTGGGGTGTATATAGGGTTTAGGGTTGCTGGAATCCTAAGAGCATGGGCTAGGATCCCAAAAAATGTTACAAGTTCGTGATGACTAGAAACAAGTGATGTGCAGGGTTTTTGATTCCGTTGGAGGCTAGAACATGTTTTACGAAGCAAAGCTAAATTTGGGCGCAGGCGAGCCATTTTTTTGAAGCCTTCCTCAACTCTAGAAGTGGCACGTCAGACCCCAAGAGCAGCAACTTCATTAGTGAAATTGTAGGCGTTATGCCAAGATACAGCCCTTGATGTTAGTGCAGTTAGCACACCTCCCAAATGGTAGTTTCCTGAAACAGGGAGACCCAATATGGACCCACAATATACTATAATCCTTCTTTTGCGACCACCAAGCAGGTACCCTTAATTTTGCTAATTTTGCAGGAACCCCCAAATACTGGGGTCCTCATTTTCGGGTCCATTGACCTCCTTTGTCCAGCTCCAATCCTCAGGCTGTGAACTTTCAGCTCTCACCTAGGGGTTCCAAGTACACAAATAATACCAATAATGGAGAATCAAATGGACAAGAAAATGGAAAATGAAATGGACACAGGGGGCTCTGCAGGGGTTATATAGGGATCCAAGTATACAAACAATGCCTACATTGGGCCCCAAAGTCTGCAAATGTTACCCTACGTTAGACGTTTTGGATCCCTGGTGTTTTCCAGTCGAGTCAACAAGTCATTACTGGAAATCAACACATTACAACCGCCGAGCACATGCATTGCCCAGACAATCCGTGCACAATCCATAGCGGCATAGCGTCCATCTCCGAGCTCATCCCTTCCTTATGACATCCTTACCCGACGCAGCAAAGCGCATTCTGCTTCGGCGTAGCGTTTATGCCCTCAACCAAAACAACGCCCGGACAAAAATATCATCCATCTTCCAGCGAATTCATTAGGCATAGCTAGTAGCCTTCACACCCTCAAGCACAAGCATATCCATCTGCGAGCGCATTCGTTCGCCAGAGACCATGCATGCCCAAATCAAAAGCTCATTCCCCAAGCGCATGCAATGTGTCCAGGATGATGCTTTCCGCACCCAAACATCATAGGATCCCATATTGCCCCGAGCCGAGCGCTCCTCTAATTTCCAAATAACAGCTTCAGTAGCCCTTACTGGGACCTGGCATTTCATTATTTAGGGGCTGTGGGGTGTTCGGCCATCAGGGCAGACATTTTGCGAGCATCTGCCGAGCACAGAGACCTTCGAAAAGAGATGTAGCAGCGGGACAGCTGATAAACGCGGCAAAACACACGTTTCTAGGAAAATCCAAGTTTCCTGGCAGTCATTTGAACATGAGCTTGCTGAAATGCTGCAAGTAAGGCACTTGTCATCGGGACTGCAACATGTTGCACCCAAACTGCAGGGCATCAGCACTTCTCAGCTTAAGGCTCCGGTTGAGGAGTTTACGTAAGCAGGGCTCCTGCTTCTAGACCTGACATGACCCCTCAATATCCCAGGCCTCAATAGGGGTGGAGTTCTTTGCGCTCAGGACTTCCTCTTGAAGCTAAACCCCAAGACCCAAATTTTACGGTTATCTGCTTAGTAGTTGTATGGCAATTACTACTGAGCTGTAGGTCTTCGGGTCTGTACAATTACGCACTGAGCTCAATTTAAACTCTCAACCCTACAAACCTAAACCTTAAACCTAAGCCCTACGTAAACCCCGAACCTTAAATCCTAAACCCCAAAACTCCCCAGGACTAGAACCCTAAATCCTCAACCCTACAATGGGATGGTCACTGAGGACTCGCGGCCAGACTCTGAGAATGGAGAGGAAGGTAAAAAGCCACCAGGAGACCACTTAGGGATTAGGGTTTAGGGGGATTAGGGTTTCGGGTTTAGAGTTAAGGGTTTAGGGTTCAGGCTTAGGGTTTAGGTGGATTTTTTTTTGGAATACGCAGGGGGACATTTGGGGTTTTTGTGGGTGGATGTGTAGGGGAATGGAAAAGGAAATGGAAACCACCATTCTGGGGAGGGCTCTCAACTTTCTGTGTGCTGTGTCCTCCCGGGATTTCGGCTTGGATTTCCGGATTTTGTGTTCGGGTTTGTTATGGGTTTGAAATGTAGGCAGGTTTGGGGTTTAATAGAGGTCGGAGCTCGAGGTGGTCTCAGGGGTCTGGATTGGTTTAGGGTTTAGGTTGGGGATTTTGTTTGGGGCTAGTATGGGGGTTGGGGGTCTAGCGTGGCTCAGGGGATTAGAGCCGATGCTGGTCTAATAAGGATCAGGCTGGGTCTTTTTCCCCGGGGTTTAGGGAGCATCTCTCTATGCTGCCCAATGAAGCTACAAGAGATGCAGTGGAAGCGGAATGGGATGCAATTCCGTGTGCCTGCTTTACTTTACTTGAACTAATTTTGGCACCGTGCATGGGTTTCGTACTCTGGACTAGCATCTAGTGCTCGTCCTCCTGTTTGGCAAGGAATACTAAATCGTTCAGCTTCTGCCCGTTCAAAAAAACAGTTTTCATGCTTGCACGACCATGTCCAATCAAGCTATGTGAGTGAGGGGATGTGCTTGGGGACGCTCAGGCATGTACCTGCATTGGGAGTATCTGGGAAGTTGAGTCTACCGGTGCAGCGCTGGCATGGCACCATTGCCGGTAGCGGCATTTCATAGACTGTTGCCAATGCGTCTTGCGGCAGCTCGAGGACAGATGCCTACAATGAAGGCTGTACTCCCGCTTTCCCCATTACATGGCTGCTCCCGACAAAAAAGCATATTCCCCCAAGGGCTTCCCCTAAGGGCGTACCTGTTCTTGGGCGTTGATTGGTAAGGAAAAGCAAGAAGCGGAGAGATGTCATTTCCAGAATCAAACCCTTCCGTGGGTCAGCAAGTGTGTCTGTGCGGGTCGGTATTGAGAAGTAAGGGTACAAGCTCAAAAGTTGCTGAAAGGTCTGGATCTCTTTAATCTTCTTCTGGCGTGCTTTATGGATCTTGTGGGGGGATTCCGGGAAGTAGGCAAAATGTTATCATCAAACCAACTTGTGTTTTTTTGAAGACGCTCAACTTAGGGAGCTGCTTGTTCGTGTTTCGGGTGGTGTAATAAAACGAACAGCTATACGTCATCCAAACGAAGAAAGCTACAAACGCCTCTGTAGGTGAGGTTTTGGTTGCAGGCCTTGATCGGGCAGGGCAAACTTAACGGATGTCAAGGTCTAGTGTTTGGACAAGCAGTGTATCGTAGTGCAAATTCCGAACCATTGATCCTGAACTATTCCAGTTTTGGTTCTGTTCAAATCTCGGGTAGATATTCAGGCTGGCTGAACGAGGTCTTTAGGATATCAATGCTTCAAAGAGGTGGCCCACAGCAGGTGGAAGAAAATGCTGCCTCCGGCGTATCAGGCATATCAGGCTCTGATTTTTTTGTGTACGAGCTGCTAAATCAAGTTTAGCCCTGCGGGTCCAAGTACCAAGTCCTGCATTATAGATACAATTACCCAAATCCCAAGTGAGTAGTATTTTAGTTCGGGCATAATACGGTACCCAGTATAGAGAAAGATTACATTCTTCTTTTGTGATTAGTATTTCAAATGGGAAAAGAATTTTGCCTGGTTCAACCATCAAAAAACACTTACTCAAGTACCAAAATTATTAGATGCTGGGACCCTCTGGGTAGAGTCTAGCCTTCCTCACGGCAGCTCAAGGGCTGACCTTTCAGTGGCTTTGCAGCTCAATCTCCTGGATAACTTTGCTAGCGGATGGATTGTCGTCCCACGTGCTGCCACATTTTGTTAGCGGGGAGGCTATGACATCGTCCATGTTGGACAGCATAGCTAGAGCTGGGCACATCCAGGGCCGAGCCGTCATGTGCCCATTTTCGAGAGTTTCCCATCATCACAGCATCCATACCCACTTGATAATGTTGTCCCCGTTCGAGAGCACGCGAAGACCGAAGAATCAGCTTTGCCACGTTCGTCCAGGGATCTCTCGCATTAGTCCAATCTATGCCCATTCAGTCCAAGGATCGTTCCTATGAGGCCAAGGATGGTTCCCATTAGTCCAACATTACGCTCATTAATCCAAAGGTGTGAGGAGTTCTGATTTGATCACCGCCTCAGTTGTCCACGGATCGTTCTCATTAGTCCAAGCTACGCCCCACTCGTCCAAGGGTGCCAGGAGTTCTGATTTGATATTATCATCGCTTCACCAGTCCAAGGATCGTTCCTATTAGTCCAAGCATCGTGCCCATTAGTCCAAGCTACGCCTCGTTAGTTCCAAGAGCATACGCTAGTCACAGCAACCATGCCTCAACCAGAGCAACCGGCGCGCACCTCAAGAATTTAACCTCAGCAAATAAGAAAAAAGAGAAAGCTATGTCTTCAAAATGCAAAAGCCACTTTAAAAAATCGACCCCCGCCAAAAAGCGAGCATTTTCTACCCTGAAACACCCGGAAACATTGCAAATTACAGTTCCTGCACCTTTTTCTTGTACGAACTATCTTTGCGTCCGAAAGATCACCAAAACCAATGTTAAGCAACATTCCAGGAAAAACGGAACACATTTTTTTTTAGCCCGCCTGAATTCCGTAAAACTAAGCCAAAACTGTGGCCAGAGTCCAATTCTCGCACCCGGCGGTTTTTTTTGCAACACGGGGGGGTCCAAAATCCAGACCATTAGGCTTTAGGGTTCAGGGTTTTGAGGGCACGGACAAGAAGGATTGCCGTATTTTGGGTTCTAATATACATCGCAAACAGCCCAAAAAACCTTCAAACTGGGGACAATCCAGAATCCCAAAGTCCTGAGACACCCTCCTAAACCTTATACCTTAAACCCCAAGCATTCTGACCAAGCAGGAGGGCAGGTTGCCAACGATGCATCTACCTCCAGGGCAGGCGTAGACATGTTCCTTGATTTGGTGGAGTTTGCGCATTCAGGGATTTTAGGGTCAGACCTTCCATCTATTTTCTCTATACTTTACAGTATGGTCCATATACCCCTATGTAAGGGTACAATAAGGGGCCTGCGAGTGTAGGGTACGAGTTTACGAGCTGCATGTTTTTCAGATGAGGGTCTAGGGGCTGCTCACACGATGCGATTCCGTTTGTCAAAGACCCCCTTGTTTTGGTGGTGTACGCGGGCACCCGGCTCTTGACAAATATCGTCTTACGTAGACGGCACTAGTTGTGTTCCTGCTGCTTGAAGATTGCAATATAAATCTTGTCGAAGCTGTAGGGTTCTTGGAGATAAGTGGAACAAAACGGGTCAGATGTTGGAATGCAATGGTTTTTATCTACCAGAGGCTGACTAGCTGAACCGTGAACAGATCCAGCCTTCCAATAGGGAGTCCTCCCTCTTCAGGAGCCTCTGAACATCCTAACTGCTTTCAGAGATTCCTCAGGATTGGACTGCGTACGTTTAAGGCATTTGGCTCTACACCCAGGCTTGGGGCCGGCATAGTTCGCCGATTTCAGACTGCAGCCCCTGCAATCCAGGAAGCCCCACTGTAAATCATGAGCACATTCTAAATGGTTTGGGGATCCTAGTATGATTCAGGGTATATTCTCCAGTCGAGGTGTATACTGTCGGTACTTCTCGCTGCGATCATCAGTGGCCCCGGGGTCATACTCAGCAAGCGATCGGTCAGCATAAGGCTTGTTAAACTAAGTTTCAGGCAAGCGGGGTAACACGTAGACTTTTGGAGTAGCGTATAACACAATGGAGCCACGCGCAGGCGTAATGTTCTTTGAGAGTTTTAATTATATCAGTGTGCCATTGGGGCCCAATGTCTTAAAAGCATGGAGCTCTCCCTGCTTCATGGGGGCTTCATGGCTGCCAGAAGACACTTTGAGATCCGCCAAGGAATTGGGAGTTTTCTGGAGTAGAAGTCCGGTTTCGAACATAAGCCGCTGGAGACCATAAACCTTATTCTGGGAGCTCCAGAAAATGACTTTTGTGTTGTTGGAAACATCTCATTTGGTCAGGGTTCGTGATGGGAATTTTTACGTTCTTAGATGCAAGAGGAGTTTTCTTGCGGATAGAAGCAGATCGTGTGGCCGGCTTGTACAACGTAGACTTCAGATGAAGTTAAGGGGTTCTCCTACTAGCTTCCACATACTACCGCCCCTAAATTTCGCTTTAAGGTTAATTAAGGGGGTAGTATAGGGGGACGTGAATGTCGGCCTAGCCATAGGGTTACGAGGCCCCTGCTGGAAAAGGCCTTCGTTACTTCGTTCCAGGGTCGAAAGCATTTTCTGCTCCTACCGTTCTCTTGCCAAACATCATGCCATGTGTCCTGCTTCCCTCACAGTGTGCTCATGAGCACTTGCAGCCAGATGCACTAACGCGCCCATCTATCCAAGCAGCTTGCAACCTAACGCTTCAGTTGGCCAGACACATCCTGCTAAACAGGACGTCATTTAGCTGCCTAGACCTGCATAAAGCCTAAGACCTTACCTGTAAGCCCTAAGCTCCGACGAGCTGCATGCACGGACGTCAAGGCTTCTCAATGCTGCTGGCGGTGGTGCTCACGCGGGAGGCAGCCCAGGGAAGATAAAGCTTCGCAAGACAAGGCTCATTCGCCACATAAGGAACAACGTGGTTTGGGTAGGTCAGGGTTTTATTGCAGGTAATTCACTTGTGGCAGGCAGCGTGTCAGAAGTTGGGTGCTGATACATGCATAGATACTAAGCCAACCAGCGACCCTGAGAATGAAGATGGAACTGTCAAGTTTGGACTCCACTTGAAACATTTCTCCTAGGTGATTGCACCAAGTAAGAGTATACCCCATGCAACATGGTACTCACTTCAGACAGATGCGAGGATTTGAACGCGGCAAGGCAAGAGCTGGACGGGGTTGTTCAAGAAACCTCAAGAGGGTTGAGCACTTCTCGACATGATCTGCATGATCCACAAAGGGGGGGGGTCCTACAAACACCCTTGATTTCTAGGGACACTAACGGCCCTGCTTTGAAAAAACAACGTCCCAAAAGAAGTTTCGCAAAACATGGATGGACTCTGTGCTCTGTCTCTCTCTCTCTCTCTTCTCTCTCTTCTCTCTCTCTCTCTCTCTCTCTCTCGCTTCCTCTCTCTCTCTCTCTCTCTCTCTCTCGCTTCCGCTCTCTCTGTCCCTCTATCTTTATCTCTCTCTCTCTCTCTCT
>CAJNIZ010012114.1:0-60644 GCA_905231905.1 Symbiodinium pilosum | reverse complement strand
CCTGTGGTCCGGGTTTGGTGGTTTATTTGGGAGGTTGAGATTAAGCTTATAGTTATAGAAGCTTATAGTGTTCATGGAAGGGGTTCCATAAGCTTGAAAGAAATATTGCCTACCCCCAAGCCCTAGACTCTGCCTGAAGTCGACAAAAATCTATAGTCACCCTACCCTTTTGTAGACAAAATATGAGGTAAATGGGGATCTTATTGTAGCACACCCAAAGCCATATTCTGTCTACTTAAGTTTGACTATATCACGTGCTTTCCTCAGACCCCAACAATCGCCTATGTCGCTGCGCAGGACAGCCAGTTCGAGGTGAATCGAGCGGCTGCCAGCTACTTGCATGGGTTGTCACAAATCCTGATAATGTTGCACCCTCTTTAGTGTAGGGGGGTCCCCCCCCAAACAATTTAGGGCGCCCTGAATTAGAATTGTTTGAAGGTCTGACCTGACTCCTAATGGTAATAGTTTTAGTATTCGTATCGATATCAGTATTAGTATTAGCTTTTTATGAAGTAGGTACATATCATAAGCCAAAGAATGTCAGACAATATCACCAGTTATTTCCATTATTAACTTTATGACGAAGTCCCTTTGACGCTCCACGTCCGGTTTAGGCTCTTGGGGCTGGAGGATAGGGTCAGGAGAAGTGTGTTACTGTTAAGGAATTAAATTAAGTTACCATAATGTTTATGGTAATCAATACGGTTTTCCCCAGTATAGTAACTTAAATTAATTTTGGCAACAGCAAGCCAGAAGAGCTTGAGGTCGAGGGCTGAGTGCTTAGGATTCCATACTTCCCCAGTTGCCCTGATAAAACCTCGCGATGTGTGGATCCGAAGCAGATTATGCGGGCCCACCTGAGGATTGACAGTGGAAGCTTTGAGCGAGTCCGCTCCATCATGGAATCCATACTTTGCTTCGGAGGGGTATTCTGCGTTATTCTTGTTCATCAGACTGCCAGCCAAAATTCTGCATGTATCCTCAACAAGGGTTTTTGAGAGTCATCAAAATATAGAAGAGCTCCAACCAGAAGTCTTTATCCTGACTAACCTCTGAACCCTGAACCCTGCATGCTCTCATTACAGGTACCATCAAGTTTTGACGCGAGCACAAATCTGCGTCATTGTAGAGATGTCTTTCAAGACTCTGGAAAGCTACAGACACAAGCCATATCAATTGACACTCCTGCTGTTCAATTTTGTCCCCTGGAATCACCCAGAAATGTGGCCATCCCCCTTACAGAAAAATGGCTCCTGGTACCTCTTATGGGGCAGGCTACGGAGCTGGGACTTCAGCCCCAAAGTAGCAGGGCTTTGGGGCTGAGGTCCCAGACTAGACCTGAAGCCCGAAATGCGATACCCCAAACCTGATCGTCAGGGTCGAAGTTATAAGCACTGTTAGAACAACTGATCAAAGTACCTGTGAAGGAAAGAGTTTTGGGCAAATTATCAGCTTGGGCCCAAAATACTTCTACAGGAATTCACTTGTGCTCAAAGTTTCTGTTTCTGCGCTTTAGGTGCTTGGACCGCTAGGGTGACCGAAAGCCTAAACCCTAAACTTGGCCCTAAACCCTATGCCTTAAAGAACAGGTGTTAGCTCTGAGCCTACGGAGGATGATGGGCAGGCCCTGACGGTCTGGGGTTAAGGGTTTGGGGTTATGGTTTAGGCTTTAGGGCCCTAATCTAATCACCTCCCCCCCAAAGACTCAAACCTCCAACGTATAGGGAAAGTTTCATATTGGAGGGTAGGGGGTGGGGTTTTCACATGGAGTGGAGGTGAGTTGCCAGCCGGTGCGTGAAGTTAGGGTTTGGGGTTTGGGGCCTGGGGTTAAGGGCTTAGGGTTTAGGGTATCTACCTCCCCAACACCTTATTGACTTATACGTACTAGAAACTTCTTAGCCCCAAGATAGTGAGTAGATAGTACAACAGGCATCGGATGCGGGCCTCACAGCTTATGACGACAGCTTGGTAACCCCATAATCAAACATGAGTAGGCAGGCTATTGTGAGTTCTCTGGGAGGTCTGTTTAATTGTTTTACTTTTAAGCTTTCGGACATGGCAAAGGTATGGTGCGTTTTTCTTCTGCGATTAGGGCTCATATTATACTTGAAGATGGGAGCCCAAAAAGGGAGCATCATTTTGACAACCTGCCCTATCTATTTGTCTATCTATCTATCTATCTATGTATCTATCTATCTATCTATCTATGTATCTGTCTATCTATGTAATATATATATACACACGCAGCTCACACGTTCATGTTTCGAGCTAGTTTACAGGGCACCGCTTGGAAGCAGCATGTGGAAGTTTTGGCTACTTTGAGCTTGAGGACTCAGAGGGTTTAAGGACTGAGGGTTCACCCTAAAGCCTATAAACCCTAAACCCTAAACCTAAGCCCTAAACCCTAAACCTGAACCCTACTAAACCATATAGGGATGCTGGGCCAGGTGACGGCTTGTTGAATCTATGCTTCACATGTCGCGTCTGACCTTTGAAGGTTTAAGCACATGCTCCTACCTGGTCCAATTGTGTCAGGCAGGCCTCGGCCTCATACTTTCTATCAGCTCCAAACCCAATATCCCTGTAGACCCCAATATATACCCTATTACATTGTGGGAGTTTCCATTTTCTTTTCCACTATCCCCCAAAGCCCAGGGAGAGGGCTGCTGGGGTGCAGTTGAAGTTAGGTTCTGAGGCAGTTAAGTGACGACGGTCTTGCCTGTCAACCTGCCTGATGGTCGGTACTGGAGGTGCATGTTCGCGTTGGCTAGCTAGCTCTGGAGTGCGTCGATACTCGAATGTCTAGAAGGATACTGGCTTTCAGGGGGAGATCTTTGAGCAACCGGGGTCTATGTACATAAGGATTCATATTTGGTTGCTTGAGTACTCACGAGGCCCTCCCTTGACTTTCGGGGCCCACGGGTCCATACCGTGCCCACTACGCGATGCGCAGCGAAAGTCCTAGAAACAAGAAATGGGGAGTTCCATCAATTAGGGGTCCCATTTTGGGATACCTACAGTAAGGCTCATAGAGTTTGGGGTTCATATTGGCGTCACAGACGACCTAATGTAAACCCCAAAATTCTATGGTCCTTGCATAATAGGGCCCCCCAAGAGAGTGCCTCTAGCTTTGAACCCCAAACCCTAACTCTAATCTAGGAACCCACCCCAAACCCTAAACCCCAAACCCTAAACCCCAGAACCCTGAAGCAAATGTCAGGTAGACCTGGAGCATGGCAGTTTGGTGATAGCGGCTGTTGGGGCTCCGGCTCGGGCCGCCTTCGCCGCAAGGCCGGATGCCATGACCCAAGGTGTTTTCGGACTTAGGATTCATGACGCCAGGTGTGTTTGGGGTTAGTGTTTACGGTTTAAAGACTCAAGGTGTTTTGGGGTTTGGGGTTTATGACCCAAGGTGTTTTTGGGGGTTAAGGCATAGGGCTTAGGATTTATGACCCCAGGTGTTTTGGGGTTAAGGTTTGGGGTTTAGGGTTTATGACCCACGGTGTTTTTGAGGTTCAGGTTTATAGGGTTGAGGGTTTATGGCCCAGGGTGGTTTTGAGTTAAGTTTTAGTGTTTTCAGGGTTCAGGATTCACTGTACTATTCTAATATAATAGTCAGACAAAATATGCTCGCTGCTTTTTTATTGGATTAGAGTACATTCTACTATGTGATACTACGCTGCATTTTACTCAGAGCATTGTCGCGATTAAGATCCAGAGCTTTGTTAGGATCAGGGCTCGTTCTTTTTCAGGGTTTGAAGTTTATAGAGCTATTAGACCCTAACGCCAAACATGAACCCAAAGTAGGATGATATTTCAATGTGTTGCCCTGCATATTCTCCTAAGTTCCCCTCAGCTAAGGTTATCTAGGGTAACTTAATTAGGGTATTCACGAGGGTTAGTCAGGGGCAACCGAGGGAGTTGTGAGGGGAATATATAGTCGTTATAGACCCAGTAATGGGTCTCACAAAAAACTCTTGTAGGTATATCAAGCCCTACTAACTCCGTATTTAGGGGTTATTACTGCAGGGGGGATTGACCGAATCATCATAGTTATAGGCTAGGAAGACCCCC
Source organism: Symbiodinium pilosum (assembly GCA_905231905.1). Lineage (NCBI taxonomy): Eukaryota > Dinophyceae > Suessiales > Symbiodiniaceae > Symbiodinium > Symbiodinium pilosum. Next base: position 56,570 of record CAJNIZ010012114.1, on the reverse strand, counting down.
CAGCCAACATTATCGGTATTATAGGAATGTAAATTTCAAAGGACCCTGATATAATCCTTATTTTCCCTTATAGTCACTATTACAGGGTGGGGTGGGGGGTCCAGCTAAATTATACCCGAAACCCTCACCCCCTAACCCCTAAATATACCCTAAACCCTAAACCCTAGACCCGGAATGTCTTGGGTAAAAATCAAAGTTTGGGGCGGCGAGGCCGCCTGCGGCTACCAGCGCCGTGCCGGCGGCGAAAGGCCAGGGGATGATTTGGGTTCGGGTTTTTGGGTTTGGGGTTTAGGGTTTTGGGTTTGGGGTTTAGGGTTTACCTAGACCCTCCAATGTAGTTCCTTTTGGGTTTGGTATGCTTTTTTGGTTAGGACTCTTATTAGGGCTACCACAAAAAAGGTCCTACATTGGAGGGTCTAGGTAAGTATTGGGGTGTAGAGTTTCGGGTTCAGGGTTGACAGTTCCCAGTACAGGGGCTTAAGGTTCGGGCTTCGGGGTGTGGGGTTTAGGGTTCAAGACTTTTGGATTCAAAGACGGCTAGAGTAGGGGTATGAGGACATAAGGGAGGATTATGTGGTCGCCTGAGAGAGCGGAATAAGGTCAATTTTGGGACCATCCAACCATGCATATGGTTGTGTCTCAAGATGATGGCTTCTGGACCATTTGTAGAGATATATTTCACAGATACCAGGTTGAGGGCGTTGTCAGCACTTCCTTACATGTATCAGGACACAAGTTTCAGTTTTCACCTGGGCTTTTTTTGGCTGGCACCTGAAATATTTATTTGGCGTAAATGTTACGAAAATGGAAGCAGTTGTTTAAGGCACAATCGAGATAGTGGTGAAGGTATGAAGCGGCCGCAATAGCTGGGAGTTTCAGGTGGGCCGCCGTATGAGTACACACGGAGCTAGGAGACTGCATTGGCAGTAGTACCGGAGAATGTTGCACGACCTGTATGTGGGGTTCAGCACGAGGGCACGAAGGCAATCTCATGCAGTGATGTGTCGTATACGGCGTATCATGATCGCACTTGAGGAGGCTGTGTCATCAGGATGCGCCCTAAAGAGCTCGAGCATGCCGGCTTCCCTAGAAGAGGATTAGGGTCTTCGGGGCGTCATACAAGAAAAGTTGTTTTTACCAAAATATCTCATGATATCTCATGATGAACATGGGTATTGTTTGAGTTTTGTGTATTCTGCTTCTGAAGTGAGCCAGAGGGTCAGATGATAGCCAGTTTTACGGTATGTCGAGCAGCGTTCCGCACTTCCCTGGCAAGCACTTGACGGCACGATGGGGGAGTCAGAGTACGTGTACGTTCCGAAAAATTAGGGGCTTCAAGCGAGAAGCATAATAACAGGTGGCGCAATTGAGAACCCTTGATGAGGTTGAGCTTTGGCCATGCACCTAGTGCCCACGTCCAGTGCTGATCAGCAGGTTGTGACATGACACGAATCCTTACTGGAAATCTTGCACGTAGTTTTTGGATTTGGAAGTCCGGAATACACAATACAGCTTGAGATGGATCCTTTTGAGCAACTACCGTACTTGTACCTCATGAACTTCCTGCATGCTTACCCCCAAGCATGGGAGGCGTGGAGCCTGCTGCCCCCACTGCCACGAACACAGCTGCTAACAATCCAACCGGCGCGGCAACAGCTGATGCCCGATCATAAATGATGTTTCTGTATTACATAAATACATAGTGGTATTGTGGTTCCATACTATATACGGGTAGTATATATATGTATATATAATGGTTGTGTATTATATAACGGTACTCTATTTGCCAGGTGTTGCTGTATAAACCTGATAGATGGATTGTTGTGGGTACGTGTTTAGGCACCCTGAGCACTCCTAAATGGATCAGAGGAGTTCTCAGGAAACCAGAGACTGCAACCCCCAAGGGGCCAGACATCCTGTAGCATGATTACCCTAAGGGTTTTCGGTTGAAGGCCCTGAGGATCCAAGTACCTAAATAGTATGTAATTTTGGCCCGAAGTGCCTATATGGGTCTTTCCATTAATTGGGGGTCAGGAATTCATGAAAAGGAGCATGTTTGACCCCTCCGATACATACCTCGATACATACATGGATGCATGCCCCGATGCATACCCCCATAACGTCCCTTCGTCAAGAGTCTAGTACTACGAAACATACCCCGAAAACATACCGCGAGACATACTCCGAAACATACCCCAAAACATACCCCCGAAACATACCCCAATCCAAACATGCCTTTTTGACCACGGTTCAGCCGCAAACACACAATATAGGAACCCATTTGGGCCCAAAGTGTTTACGATTTGAATACTTGGACCCTTAGGGCAAGGTCCCTGTGTACACACGTACGTAATTTGGGCCTACTACTCATTATTCGGGAACTTGAACCCTTCCGGATAGTAGAGGTTCACGGGATCCCAACACTGCCTACCCAATCTGCAGAGTGTCCCTATCACTCCAAACAAACCTGGACTTTTTTTAATTTCAGCAGGAGGAGGGGGCTGGAGCTCAGAAATTTTCGTTAATTCAATTCAGAAGCGGGAGGGTTTCCGGAGCTCAGAATTTGTTTGAATGAAATGCAACAGGAGGAGGATGTCCGTAGCTCGGATCGTGTTTTAACTTGAATTCAATAGGAGGGCGGTGTCCTGAGCTCAAAATCTGTTCTAAGATTAAATTCAAGAGGAGGAGGGTGTCCTGAGCTCTGAATCTGATTGAAATCAAATTCAATAGGAGGAGCCATGCGGAGCTCAGTAGCTCTTCTAGTTGAAGTTGAGTTTGAAAAGAAAGGCATTTGCTTTCTGGAGCCTGAAAATTGCGGACAACTGAGACCCCACAAAACGTTAGTATTATTGCGACCCAAGCTGCTGGACTACCTACAGGCAAAAATGATTGCCTGGGCGCCCTGAGTAAGCGGGTTAATAAGACATCGATAGTCTTTGGCCTGATACCTGATGAAAGTCCTAAGGCTTGACATGTTGAAAGATTTCCCTGGGGGGGGCCGAAAATTTTGGATAATCTTCGTATCATTGGGACCCAAGCAGCTGCTGGACTACTTACCCCCATGCAAAATTTTTGGACCTGGCCTGAAGCCCGAAATCCTGAAGCGTAGGATCCTGGAGGCAATTGTTCATATTGACATTTTAGTAAGAGCAGCTTGGATTGGCAAAGCACATTAGGCTCATGCTGTTGCATTATTTTCAGATTGCTTTTTGGCCGCGCAGCTTCGCACAATTAAGGCACCTAGCACTAATCGGCGGGATCAAACATTTTTAGCCTCATGATGCCCCTACCACATCCCTTCACACTCCTGACTTGGGAGGCTAGCCGTAGTTGGGCATCAGGCTGTATTCTTACAGGCCACCAACAACTTCTATGTTGTATTGCCATTCCGTAAAACTCGGCCCAGGAGCCTAAACCAGAAATGGTGCTGCATCATTTCTGGGCTTGGGACCTTGTTTCCTAAATTGCGGCAGAGTACACCCCGGCCAGAAGGATTGTTTGTCCCCAATAATGGAGAATCAACTGGAGAAACTAATGGTAAATTAAATGGAAACTACTATTCAGGGTTTAGGGTTCGGGTTTTTGATCACCATCGGGAGAAGGATGGCAATAGCAGCGGTAGCATTCTAGGAGAACAAGAAAAAGTAGATGTTGGCTTGGTAAACCTGTTCGGAGTCATCCAAGAAGCAACAAGATCATGCTACATAACGAGTGGCAGGATCAAGAGCATCTTGTGTGAGCTTGTCAGCTTAAGTATAAGTTTCTCGAGATTGCCCTATAACTCCTTGGGCCTAAACTAAACCCTAAACCGCGTGCCGCTCTGACTCCTTCATAGCCCATAATATGTTAACTCTGCATCTCTATGCTTCTGAAGCCACGATGTCCCTGAACCCCAGAACCCCAGAAAAGCCCGGGCTCAGGGTCTAGGCTTCTACGGCCTTAAGGCTGAGGGCAATTGCGAACATTTAACAGATGTGGAACATTTTGAAACTGCAGAGGATCCTTTCCTGATGGGCGTGAACTGCTACGCAGAGGTCTTTTTGGAATCCGGGTTGCAGGCAGTACCCAAACCCCAAGAGCATGTAAAACAATGGCACCGGGCCCATCAAACAAAAGAAACATACTTAAGGACCATCATTCTACCCACATCTGGGTTGCAGGAAGTAAGCTTGGGTCCAGGCGCTGTGTCCCTGCATGTTACCAGCGTGGGCTCTGAGGTTTTTTGTTCTTAAAGGCGCCCAGAAAAGTAGTGTATGAGCCATGGTCTAAACTCCCAGTATCCCCCTCAGTAAGCCCTTATAGTAGTCCCCTATACAATCCTCTATAGAACCCCATTTAAGTAGTTTACATTATAGTACATGTGATATGTAGTGTATATGAAAGCGGAATCCATGCTCAAGGGCCTGCGTTGTGGCAGTACTTTCGGGCTTAGATGAACTTGTTTCGCAAACATGGTGGCACTTTCGGTGGGTGGCTACGGCAGCCTCAAGTGTTTAGGGCGTCTGCTGCCCAGACCTTAATTGTCGAACGCCTACCCAAACAAATCCTGGCGTAGGCCAACCAGGCCTGAAGGCTCAAGTATTGCGGCATCCTGGCTTCCAAGACTTGATCGGGTTTGCGGGGGTGACTGCAGATGATACTAACCAGTATTGGGTTTTCCAGTCTCGTGGATGTGCTGTGTGACTACCTGTAAGACTCCCATTTCACGGATTACTGTACCCACCTCTGTAGGGTCCTTTAACTTCAGGTATTAAGGTTGCAGTGGGTTTCAATCTCCTGCTAGTGGTCAGGTTGAACATATCTGAGTTACCACACGTTGAGTCTGAGCGAAGGGTCATGCAGTAGGGCATGATGTCACAGCTTTGGAAAGCAGATCCCCAGGCAAGCTCACGGGCTTCCGCTACCCCTGGAGCTGTGTGCAATTTCCATGTTGCTTCCTTTCATCCAACCAACGCAGCCTCCGTGAAGTCATGAGTAATCCTAGTAGGCTTACACAGACAGAGGCATATTAATTATCAGGAGGCAGGGGGTTCATTGGGTTCCTACAATCTCTCCCCTGCAAAGGAAGTACCTGACGTGGCACTGTCCGGAATTCAGGTGGACCCGAAGGCACTGACATGCTGTAGGGTTTGGGGCTCGACTCCCTGTCGCGTTTGCATAGCATTCATGCGGGCTGGGGAGAATTCGAAAAAGCATGTGAGGTCCATCAGGCTTAACAAACCTTCAGGGTCCATGTACACAAACAGTAGATTTCTCGGTCCCGAAACATGCTTTGACGCACCAGCTTTGGCCTGAATTAACTCCTTACTTACCCTAGGGGTCCAAGCACCTAATTGTATGTAATTTGGGCCCAAAGCACTTATAGGAACCCATTTGGGTCCAAATTGTCTACGATTTGAATACTTGGACCCTTAGGGTTAGGGATTCTGACCCTTAGGTTGAACAACGTCTCCAAAAGGAGTTCTTTTGCCCGAAGCGTTCTGGCGTCGACTTTTAGAACGCTCCAAAACCTGGCCATTCTCTAACCGCAGTATGAAGTATAGTCCCCACTATTAGATAGAATATGGCTTTGGGTATATCGTAAAAAGATCCCCATACACCCCATATTCTGTCTATTTAAGGGGGACTATATATCCCAAGACTTTATTCTGCTTTTCTGGAGGGTTGTTAGACTTGCGTAAAACACTAGGGGGCATACATTCCATCTGGTGCCCTACGGTACAGCCACATGGACTGTTGCATTTGGGGCAAGGGGATCCCTAACATACATGGGCAACGCTTGGGTACTGACGGGGCCTAAGAATCGCCAAGCGGTGTGTCCGCATTCCTCTAGGCCTCTAATGGCCACACCCTTTAGTTAGGAACGTCGTCCTGTCTGAGATTCATGATCCCTCGAGGGACCTTTCCATATAGTGCCTCGCTTGAGGTCCTAGACTCCAAGCCCTAAACCCTAAATCCAGGACCTGAATCCAAAGTCAAGCAAAATGGAAGCGCACAGGCCGTCACAGTCTACCCGACCACTCGTGTGTACGGCGGGGTCGCGGTTCAGAAAGAGTTCCTGACCGGAAAGCAACACGGTCTGTGGTATGTCTTGGGTCAAGCCCCCACCCATTAACAGTCTATAATAGGGGTCATATGAAGGGCTATCTATATATATATATATACATATAATGTATAGCTGTTTTATAGATATTATCCAACTGTTAAAGAGTGGGGTTCAGTACCCAAGGTATGACCCCCAAACCAACCCCACCCCCACGCAATTCTGTTTTCCTAGCCGCTACCCTACTAACAAGAGGCTCACCTGAGCTGCCTGATAGGGTCACGGAGATAACCCCAATATAATCCCCTGTATATACCCTATTATATTATAGTAGTTTCCAATTTCTTTTCCATTATCCCTATATAACCCCAATATAATCCCCTATATAACCCCCGTTTGAAAATTTGGCTAGACGACACTTGAGTCGCTTCAGATACGCGCCCACCTCATGAACTAGTCTTGCTACGGCTTTATGTTTTTCAGCAAGTGCTGTGTGCCAAAATGGAAACCCATCACCGGTACCCGTTCAAGCTGTTGTAGTCAGAGGAGGAAATTACCGATAATGCCAAGTTCTTGAACCGAAGTTGAACACCGATACTTCCCAAATGAGTTCATATGCTGCTGGTGTTCTTATGCGTTGAGGGCACCTTCAATTATGGTATGAGACTGCATTTGCGTTCCATGGTGGTTGTTACGCAGATGGGGCTAGTTCAAACCAAGGCTGACGTGAAAGGGCTTAAAGCGGGCTGGATATCAATGAGTTTTAAAGACACATACATATATATACATATACAGCCCGCACATGCTCATATCCCACATGCAGATACCGTTCTTAGCCAAGTTCATTTTCGCGAGTTCCTCTTACTACCAGTAGCAAAGGAACATGACTGACCCTAGGTACATTATCTGGAATATGGCCGGAGACGTCCGAGGAAAGCCCAATGTCACATTTGAAGGGGAGTGTACAGAACCCGGAGGGCCTGATTGCCCATTTCCCAGGGGTCCAAGTATACAAATAATACCTATACATTGGGCCCTAAAGTCTGTAAATATTACCTTCATTGGGCTATTTGGATCCTTGGGGATTCTGGCTTGGTATTTGCAGGGTGGAAACCCGAGTCCTAAATCGTAAACGCTAAAGACAAGGTAAGTGGCTAAGCTGCTCTTTAGAGATTGGGATTATATTGGGATTTTATAATGGGTTATGTAGGGTATATATATATATGTATATATGGATTCTATTGGGATAATGGAAAATGAAATGGAAATGTAGGGTATAGAGTCTCCAGATCACTATGTGGAGCTTTTTGGACTTTGTGCCTTCCTTCATGGGCAAATACATTCCATTGCTTGGGAACGTGTAGCAGGATATGCCCTCTAAGGGGCCTACGCTTAGGAGCCCAGAAGGTCAACATGTGGGTGTTCACTTCAGGAATATTTGGGGGTTTCCCAAAATTAGGGGTACCATTTTGGGGGTCCCTATAATAAGGACTATAGTATTTGGGGGTCTACATTGGGGTCCCCTTATTTTGGAAAAGTACCATTTTGTAGGATCAAGTTGCGGGTTGTTGATGTGTTTCCGTGACAGACATGAGCAGTAGTGAGCATTGAGGGTTGAGGTAAAAACTCTGTTATGCCGAGATCGAGAGAGATGTCCTGTCTGGCTACTGTCATAGTTGAGGGCGATGATTCTGCGACATGACGGCTCATGCGATGAGGTAAGTCCAGCTGCCTAGGGAGGGGTGTTGCGTGGAAATACTTTAAGGTTTCGGATGTGAAGAAAGCGCAGTGCCAGAAGTTGAGAGAGTAGCGCTGCCGAGCATGTAGGGTTGAGGGGTCGGCACAAAACCCAACACAGGAATGTCTTTCGCCAGCTTGCGGATGTGTATCTGTAGTTTGTCTGGCCTTCTATGTCCGGACCACATGCAGTAGTCGGTTCTTCGGGCCCCCTGTTGCAGCCCCTTTTCCCTGGGCATCTGGTTCTGTAGCCTGTGAGCAATAATGCGACAACCAAAAGAGGGCCCGCCAACAACTTGTTGAAGTGCAAGGTGGAAGGGTACTGCATGGTCTCATCCTCCCCTAGCCCACAGTACTCCCGAAATCCTAAACAAGGGCAAACTCAAGAAAGGAGTCCAAGATCCGAAGCCAGCCCGCGAGAAACAGGCAAAACATAGTACAACGAACTGAGCGGAGGCTTGCGCAAAACATCTTGCCTGCTGCGCTCTTCATGTCTGCCCCCAATGATTTAAGGTGGAAAGCTTCTCTAGGACAATGTGTGGAAAAAGCCAGATTAGAAGCGGGCAAGATTCATACCTTGCTGTAGTTGCTGTTAGAGATAGAACATGAGCGTCTTGTAATTTACCTACCTAGCAACAGCACTGAAGGAGTGGACATGAAGGTCCACCCAGGTATGCCTAAGCCCTGAACCCTCCGGGACCATTCGCCGCAGGGCACTTCAACGGTCTGGAGTTTGACGAGAAGCTGCCTGAAGCAGAGCCAGCGCAGTGAGAGGAAACGCATCCATCATTGAAGCCCTAAACTTCAACCTTCCCATCTGACAGTAGACACTCCGTGGACCCCTCACCCAATATTGATTATAAAGGGTAATAAGGATTATATTAAGGTCCTTTTATATTCCTATTCTGCCGCTATTACGGGGTGCAGGGTCCCCTAAAGCAGACAGTACATGTTATGCTAAAGCAGACAGTACATTTTATGCTTAATCAAGAGTTTTCTATTTGCATGGAAACTTTTTCCGCGGGAGCGAACTCTGAACATGCGTACGAGCAAGCGGAGTCTTTGCGAGCCCATTCAAGGTTTTTGTGGCCCTATGGAATCTTCTCAAGACAACCCCCTAGGACCCCCGTCCCATCTACAGGGCAACCAGCTGCACAGTGCCAAAGCTTAGTTCTGCACAGAATCAGTGAATGACGAGTGAGTGACCAAAGGGGAAAAACAGGAGCTACAAGGCGGCAGAGAAGTGGCCTTTCAGGGGAGTTGAAGCGCTGTGGCGCGCTCTAGGGAATGTGCTTGGAAAAAACTACCCCCTTCATGAAGCTTGATGCCCCTGTCAAACATCACCTCCAGATGACTTTGTTTAGGGCCCTATGCTCCAAAGGCACAAGGTCAGATCAAGCTTGTTGCTGCCCGAATTTGTGTAACTTCTACGGACCCTACCCTTCAACCCAGGAAGCATACCCTGCCTGTCCGTCATCCCAAACGTACCTGAACAAAAAGCAACCGGAACCGTATGGGAGTTCCTAAGAAGGCGCACTCCATCATCTAAGGTCGCAGCATCTGTCCTGCCCAATATCACATCGCGTAACTTGGTTCTGTTTCGCAATTTTCTATTTCTTTTGTTGGCCAGAGTCCATGGCCCTATGACAACAGGAGTCTTGGGCAGGGTTCCTAAAAGTTCCTAGAAGTGAATTTGCAGCATGTGAAATTCCCATTCTGGCTGCGGCCCGCTGTCGCCAGATCATGGACATTCCGATGATTACACCTTCTGGCCACAGCTACGACTTTCGATCCATTGTCCCAAGCTCAGATGCGTACTTTCCATGCCAAGACAGTTTCCGTTGGGTTGATCGATTTCTGTGGGGGGTTGTGCAGAAGGCACTGCCCATGCAAAACAATACAAAACATTAGCTTGACGGGTTTGCTAGGCTTTTTCATGGCTCCCAAGGGCAGCATTTAGAACGAAGGGCAGCAAGGCTCAAGAGATCGTTTAATGCACGGGCTTGGGGTTGAACATGGCATAGGCTAGCAGAAGTGGCAGTGTTTGTTGGGAATTTTCGTCGTGACAGCAATATCAAGAATCACAGTAGGACCAACAATGAACCAGTATTAACTCGCTGAGTTCATGGTGAGAGTAGGTTCCTGGCGCGGATCCCCGGAAGCAACCGTGACGCAGCGTGTTTGTCTGGACATGCCCATTGCTTGTCTAGACGTGTAGACCACCCATGACTCGGACCAGGGTGTGCTCAGGAAAGCGCACGAATATAGGTCCCTTTTAGCAACATGACAAAAAAAAGGACATGCCCAACCCCAAATTAATCTGGCTTCGATCTGAAATTTGAGCATCGTCCTCTCAGAAAGGGCCAAAGGGGATTCCATACAAGTTTGGGAGAGGACAATGTGCTGCAAACGGCAGGTTCCTATCCCAATTCTTCAACCCCTAATCCCCTCCCCTACTATTTTTCCCCCCCCAAGCCCCCCTAATATAAATATTCTCATTGTGGGTGTGTTCGACATCCTTGCCGGCCCGGTTTGAACCAACACTTCTCATTTGTAGCTTCTCCCGTGCACTGAGCTTCTAACTGTTCTGGATTGAACTTTATCTTAGGTTTCCAGATAGCCCAAAGCAGGTACTACTTACAGATTTCAGGGCCCGAATTAGGTCTATAGACTTGGATGGCCCAGGTTATCATTGCAAAAGCACATATCAACAAATCAAGCGGGTCCCTTGCTGTGTGAATTCCCTACATGCTGCATACTTCCTGCGTTTCAATGTTTTGGAATTGGTCTCAGTGCTGCACCCTCAGCTTAATCCCAAAAGGTAAAAAGGCTTCATTGATCTGCCGAAGCCTTTCAATTCACACGGCCCTCGGCTTAATCCCAAAAGGTAAAAAGGCTTCATTGATCTGCCGAAGCCTTTCAATTCACACAGGTGCAGGGGTTCGGGCTTGCTTACCTTTGCGCGAATCATAGCCTTCACCATGAAACATGAGGAGTATGACGACGCCACTCACCCTTGGGCAGGGTTTCAGGCTTGAGGGCTTAAACCCTAGATAGTAGTTTCCATGTTCTTTTCCATTTTCCCTATCTAACCCCTATATGAAGCCCATGTATCTGTCTTCTGAGACCGAATGGCTTGCACGGCGCCGAGTGGATCCGCTGACTCTGGCACCGCCCGGACCTCAAGTAAAAACTAATAGTAAGAATAGCAATAATAGTAACAACAGTAATAATATAGTAATGGAAAAGAAAATGGAAACTACGATATAATCTTGGGGTTACATAGGGGCTATTCTAGGGATAATGGAAAAGAATATGGAAACTTCTATCATATTGGGTTATGTAGGGATTATTGAAGGTAGTGGGTGTAGATACCAACCTCGCTTTCTACAGGACCCTTAGTTTTCAGATGTCGGGTTAGATAACACGTGACCTGTCCTGAGCACAGGGCTTCCAAAGCTGAACGCTTTCGAGCTTGAGGGTCACGTGGCCCAAGATTCAGCGGAATGAAGATTGGGTGTAATTAGGCTGCAGGCTTCAAGCTGTGGATACACAGGGTGGGTTGTGACAGCCTTAGCGCCTAAGTAAATCTGGGGTAGTTTTCAAAATAGTTACATTTCATTTTCAGTCATGTAATACTGTGAGAGGCCGATCTCCTAAGCCATTAGCCCGTAGCGTAACCCGCTCGCCCTCAGAACCATTTCACAAAGGTGTGTCTAGGGGCAAAGGGAGACAAAAGGTGGGTGGATTGAAGATCGAATATAGGGGAGCTCTCAAGCATGATTTGGCCTTCCGCCTTTTTCAAGTTATTGTCCCCCTTAATTAAGTAGATAGAATATGGCTTTGGATATATTCAAAAAAGAGCCCCATATATCCTGTATTCTATCTACTGCAGGGGGGCTATATACTATGCAGTAGCCACCGGGAGGGTTCTGGATGGCAAGGGCCTCCTACCACAAGCAGGAAGAATTGGGAGTAAGCGGAAGTCTCTAAGATAGCTTATCTTCCCTCTGAGGGTTGTCATTTTTTGAGCTGGGACCGGCATTTGAACCCCTGAAGGATGCCACACTTCAAGGCTTCCAAAGACTGTGAGGCTGTAAGCCATGCGTAGGCCTTTTCATGCATTTCAACTTGGACGGCCTCTCAATGCTGAGGCTGGCGCCAGGCGAACTATATCCTAACCGCGTGCTCCAGGAGACGTTTAGGGCATATGGGCAAATAGGGTGCAGAAGGTTCTGAGAACAGATTTGTGGATGAAGATTTGAAAGTTGTGGTGCTTGCTGTCAGGCGTTCAGATCACCTAGGTGTTAGCCGCTCGTGTCTTTTTTAAAGATTCTTGTCTTCTGTGTTCCTCAGTCAGTGCAGGACGAGATTATGGAGCAGTTGGATCGTTTATCAAGGAGCGCCGAGGACAACGGCGAGTATGAGTTGCTTGCCTCAGGAAGCGATAGATTCAGTTCCTTGAGTTTAGCTTGCTGTAGAACCCCAGTATGGTAGTTTCCATTTCCTTTTCCATTATCCCTATATAACCCCAATATATACCCTATAATCCCTATATAAACCCTATATCATCCCTATAATAAACCCTATATAGCCCCTATAACTCCATGTCTTGACCATACCCTCCCAGAAAGCTGTGTGTTCCTGGGAAGGGGTTCGATCTACGGTGTCCTAGGGTTCGAGAACAACTATGTGAGGTTGAGGTTCTCGGATAAGCGGGGTTATATAGGGTTTATATAGGGATGATATAGGGTTTATATAGGGATTATAGGGGGTATATATTGGGGTTATATAGGGATAATGGAAAAGGAAATGGAAACTACCAAAGGCAACTTACATGTTCTAGGTTGCTGTTCAGGAACTTAAATTAGGTTACCATGTCATGGGCATACAGGAAATAATCCGCTTTCGTTATATTAGTGGCATGAAACCGTTTGGGTAAAGGGAGGTATTTTGAGCAGGACTTCAAGATGCTGTCACTTGGGGTCTGGTGCGCTCCTGTGTTGCATCGTAGCACGTCGGATGTGAGGTTTTCCGAAAGGGCTGTTGCGGGGACCAAGGGCAACGACAATTTCGACGTAGAAGCCACAACGTGTTGTAGATCATGGGATTGTGCACAGTAGAACATGGGGGAGGGGGGCGTTGTGAAGTATCAGGTATTGATTGCTGGTGCTATAGTAGGAAGTATGGGGATCGTGCGAATTCAGGGCCAACACACGCAAGGAGGAAGAAGAAGAAACAAAAGGCCCCAGAGTTTAGGGAGAACCAAACACTAGACCTCATGCCATCGCCACGTGGACTCAAATCTGGACTGAAGACTGAAAACCCTACAAGCCCCAAACCATAAGGCCTGAAACGCCCACCCTTCTAACCAAAATTGCGTTGTCATATGATATATTATTACACTTATTACAACTATTACTAGTATTTCTATTATTTCTACTATTGTTACTGCGCATTCCTTTTTTTAAGACAAAAGGCTCTCCGATGCAGCACGAGCGCGGCTTAGCCACATCCGCGGACTCACGGTGCCGCCGCTCGAGGTTTGGAAAACCCTCAATTTGCAAGAGTATTAAAAACGAGTATTAACACATTAGATGGGTGGTTGTCAAAATCATGGCTCCTTCTTGGGTACCCTAAATATTAGGTGCCGTATGATAATAGGGATCCAAAAAGGGACCATAATTTTGACAACCACCCACCGAGCTAGTTACTAGGAGCAAAAAGGGTTTAGGGTTTAGGAAAGATAGCAGCCAGAATAGCAGTAGTGACCGTTGTCAGTATACCCAAGACAGAAATGAAAACAAGGATAGTACACCAATGAGGCGTATTGAGGCTTAGGATATGGCTTGGGTACCGCCCCCACTCAGGAACAGTTGGAATACATATGTATCTATATCTATACCTATATATATATACATACATATATATGTATATAGATAGCCCTAGTACGACCCTATTGTAGACTGTTCTTGGGGGGTGGCAGGACCCAAGATATGGCGTTTAAGAGCCAGAGTTGAAGCCCGAGGCACTCCTTGTGGTCTCTCCTTACAGAGCAACCATAAAATGAGACCCTAAGCTAGTTTAGGGTTTGGGGTTTAGGGTTTAAGGTTAAGCAAACATGCGGATCCTCATTGATGGCCTGGTACTACGGCCCATGAGACATGCAACACTGATTGATGACTTCCTGGGCCATGGAGAAAGAGGTTCAATGGAAAATAAGTAAGCCGAAAGAGGTGGAAGTGAGGGGATTATTATGGTGACTCAGGCCTGCATCCCTACTAACCACTAGCCCGATGGAGGAGCGCTGTATGAAATCTTTGCAGATGATAAGGCATCAACCCCTAAACAACGTTTCCGCTTTCGCTTTCCATGTTCTTGTATTTTTGACTATCCATTCCTCCCCTGCCTAGGCATAGTATACCTTTCCTACCCCCTAAACCTCTGAGCCGCTATGCTGTACCTTTCAATCCAGCAGAGTTCTCCGGCTTAAGAATTTGTACAGAGACATGGTCTGACTTAGCTCAGGGGCAAATCTGGGTTTGGACTGAATAGCAGGGAAAAATCCGTTGACACCTTCTTCTTCTTCTTCTTCTTGTGCCCCCCCCCCCCCCCCCGGATGCCGAGCATCCCGCACGCACCCTTGCAAAATGGACCCGCTGCAGAGACCTTGAAGCCAAATATCCCACCCCCCCAATGCTCAGTGTTCAAAGGGCTTGGTACCACCAAAGACAGGGTCTGGGTACAAGCCCAAATAGGAAACATGAACTACCCTTTGCGATTATTGTGTGAAGCAAACACTTCCGGGCAGGGCGCCGCCAAGCCCACCACCCGAATTCAAAAATTGCTCCGCAGCAGCAGAGAAGCAATCAACATATAAGCTTGAAAGCTTTCAGGACTAGTGGTTTGTGGGGACTAGGTGTGTGTGTTCTAGATCTAACACAATTGAGGCTCTTTTCAAGCGATCTAGATTGTGCAAAGGTACAGCCATTCCTGCCTGGATTTTCTTTGCATGATGTTAAGCTGGATTGGCACTTCAAAGTATATCCTCCCTTCATTCGTGTTTTCAGTATCTATGGCATCCGTAAGAATTCTGTCATGAAGTGTGCAACTGACGCACCCCAACGCTGAACCGCATCCCTGTAGGGCAAGGAACAATGTGGTGGGACAAGCGGGTTTTCCCGACATTGCGTGTACCTTTTTGGGGGGTTTCTATGGGGTATATTGGGGTCCCCTGTGTGTGGAAACTGCCACATGTTGTGAGCGGCCCGTCGGACTCTAAGGGCAAGAATGCCTGTGTGTAGTGTCCAGCTTTGCACAAGATTAGCTGCACCTCCTCAGCGTGCCAGTTGCAATCCTTCAGGCTTTGCCGTGTATGTGCAGGCTGTAAGGGCACAGTAATGTTGAATCCCGATTAGCGCAGGGGGTTCCCGATCAAGTAAAGTATCTTGAGCATTATTATTCTGGACCCCCTATTCGATTTGTGGGGTCTCAATAAGGTAAGTTTTTTTTCGGCCGGAAATTCCAGCAAAAGTTGTAGGTTTTCAAGACCAGGCCGTTAAACGCAAAGGCCAAGGACCCTGCCCTTCCCACTCTCTTGAAAGCTAGACCAAGCAAGTCCTTATGGATTCAATAGGAGCCATAGGATCCCCTCAGACCCCCAATTCGTTTTGAACCCTTTTTATTATGCAGGCTTCCCTTTCTGTTTGGGGGGTGGGGCCCTACGCTAACCAGGCTCCCACATTACCTGCTTGTGCATAAAGGCACGGCTCCCGCATGCCATGGCTGTGCCAGAGCAACAGCGCTGAGTAAGCTGCCAGTGCTTGAGCCCAGAGCCTACACTTTGCAGGCTATGCCCCAAGGCGCACATTTTCCGAAACCCACCTAAGCCATGTCAAGCCCAGATTGGACCGCTGCGCTATCTACGCAGTGTGGTCCGGCTCCTGGATTCCTAGCCCCAAATTGGGGCTTAGGGTATAAGATCTAGGCTAGCTAGTAGCTCCTTTGAGCTGGGATCTCCACTGTGAGGAAAGTCAGCGATGTCAAGCGTAATTGCCATTTCTCCGTGGCCCAAATCTTGTCTGTATGATGTACAGGAATTTTGAATTTCCGATCCGCGGTTTGCAGAGTCCGTGTTTTAGCTGTTCTGTTTAGGGTGCTTCGTTTTCGAGGGTAGGGTCTCAGGTAAAGCCGTGCGTTGCAGTGCTCACGGTGCCAATAAGCTTGTAAAGAGGGTCGTTCAGGTTTTAGGGTCATGCTGGGCGGCAGATGCAGCAGCTTGTTGGCGATATGTGGTGAAGCTCCGCCCCGCTGCTTGCAGAGATCCTCACAGAACCTGTGAGCCTACAAGAAGTTCTGTCAGCAATATGGATCCTTGCCCTGCGCTCCAGTGATTCAACCCGTGGTTCGATCCTAACCCTAGAGCCTAACCCTACAAATGCGCTGGAGGTGTGGCCTATTGGCTTGGGAGCAGATGCTCGTGTGCCCTGGCAGACTAGGCAAATGCATTGTGCCGTAGATGTTTGTTCCCGGGCTGCTTTCAGAAGTAGTGTAGACCCATGATTAATAAACCCCGTGCTTTTAGGGACTCAAAATAGGATCCCTATTATAATCCCTATTAAGGGGAGGGGGGTTATTAATCATGGGTTTGGGTTATGAGTGTTTGTTTGGCGTTTGTTTCATCATATCCTATGCCACATTGCTTCTTGTGCCACAGAAGCTGTACCAGGGCTTTTCTCCGAAAGCTTAGTGGAATCGACAGCCTTCTGAGTCAAATTTATGACTTCGTCATGTCTGCCCTGAAGTTTCTTGTACACCCAGAGGTTGGAGCCCGTAATCTTGAGACTGCCTGTGTCTGCCGACGCCGCGCCACACTTGTTATTCAACTCCATGTGCCTGTGCTGGGTTTCCTTTCCCAATTCCCAATCCACTGATAAGCAGCAGGATTTTAACATGCTGCCATGCGGACACGCCATCAGCTAAGCCCCCAGCTCGATCTAATTTTGGCAAGTGGTACGAATAGGACAACCTGGAATATCTTCACCTGGCCCGCGGCGGCTGAGAGGTCTAACATTCCGTTTACAGTGTCTAACATTCCGTTTACAGTGTCGAAGGTTTGGCAGTGTTGCTGGGGTTGCCCTTCTGCAACGGGAGCATGCCCGGCGCTAGCTGAACCATACTAGAGGCTTCAAAGAACTTGGCCCGGCTTTGGGGTGGGGAATGGAGAGCCGAATGGGCAACCAAATGGAAAATTCCATGCAAACTAGGGTATTTCAGAGATGGATTCAGTCATCCTGGTGCTTTTTCAAAAGAGCAGCATGAAGCATGGCTTCGAGCGCTTTTGCTCTGGAGCTGTGGTGTTACTAGCGGTATTTGGGCAAAGCCTGGTATGAGCTTTCAAAGCTTTTTGTTCTAGCCGTCATAGCATAGACGTCAGGGACACGCTGTTGAGAAGCTAGGGTTACCCGAAGTCTTCGCAGTCAGGCATGTTGTAGCGCACTCGGCCACGTGAGCTGCCCCCTCCCATTACGCATCCAAAGAAGACACAAAGAAAGAATTCAACATCCACAGAAGACACAGAATCCCACGCAAGCGCAGACTGTCGGGCCAAGCTGGCAGCTGTGCTTGTGCACTTGGCAAGTTAGCTCAGGTTCACAACATCCTTTGGTGCAATCCTGCTACTTGGAACAAGGAGAATGTATCGTGATGGGGTGATAGAACGCTGGTTAGGTGTTTCTCTGGGCTCTACAGCGTCAGGGTTCCTGGGTCCACTTGATCAGCAGTGCTTCACGATATCATGTCAGGGTAGAACCCCTACATTTGAGGTAAACAGGGAGGTAGGTTCCAGATTTCAGGAGTAGCTCTGAGTACTGGCAGATAGGATAACAGTGATTGTTATCCCAAGCGTTTTGCGTTCAGGGTGTAGGGTGTTGAGGGTGCAAAACACAGCCTTTCCGTAGTGGTCCTTATGTTCATTGCCTTTTTTTAGGCACAGCTGTAGCTTCGGGGAACTATGTTCGGGGCAGTGTGCACACAGCCGATGAACTACCACGTACTGCACCAGCCTGATCCTTATAGGCATGCACCCAATTACAAGGGGTTAGCAACAAATTGGGGGTCTCTTTCTGGGAATCCCACAACAGGGGTTCTATTATAATGAATGGGGTCAATTCGAACGCCCACTGATTTATGCAAGCCCCTTCAGGAGACAGAGGGTACGCTTAGTGTTTGGGGTAGGCCGTGCAAAAATGGATAGAGAAAGTACGTTTGAGGAGACGACGCGGTTTAAGGCAAGTGCTTCCTGCAACCCATTACCTACTACCTACTGTTTTGTGGATTATGCCTATTAATTCTGGAGAATCACTACTCAACCAGAGGAGTTTCGGGGATTACAGGTACGGGGTATTGCAAGGCGGCTTGTAGCAGGCTGGCTGTTCAGTTCTCCACCACATGGAAGAAAGTACCATGTAGCCTTTACCCCGCCCGTTGAGGGTGAAGGAACTAGGCGATAGGCCGAAAATGTCAGGGTAAGTGTTGTTTAACCAATTTCCTTGATGGGTTCTATCTTGATGGGTTGTATTAACTTATCTAAGACACCAGCGTACGTAGGAACGTGTCAAAATCATGGATCGTGTCGTGGTGCCTTCTTTTGAGCGACTAGTCTGCAGAAGGTGTCAGAATGGAGCTGACTTGTCAGAACCCTTCAAAATTCCACCCCTATCATAGACCCGAGCCGAAACTCTAACACTTAACCTAAGTCAGCAAAAAAGGCTTGATCATGGCCCATGTATCGTTATTCCTCTTGTCATTATATTGAACAGGACAACCCCTATCTTCACCCCAAAACTTTACTTCTTATTGTAGGGAGCCCAAAGGAAGGACTCCTAATGTTTGGAAATCCCGGTTTAATGCGATTCACGGTCTTATGATCATTAGGTGCTTGGTGCTGGATGCCAGGTGTCTCGGCTCTCCCTGAAAGTTGACAGGGTGAAGTCTTTTGGGCTTTTGGTTTTAAGTTTTAGGCGTTAAGACCCCAAACCCTAAACCCTGTTAGGTTTTTAGAGATGCAGGGTTTACGGGTAAATTTGTGCTAGGGTTCAGGCGTTTAGGGCTTTGGATTCTCAGGCTTGAGGGCTTATAAGGCTTCTGCTGGATTACCTGCAGCCTAGTACTTGTGGACAAATAGAATAAATTCAGGGACCTTCAGGTAATTCTTTAGTGGATGACAGCTAAACCTAGGGTGTAGATATGGCTAAAGATGAATCAAAGACACACTGAGATTGAGCCATATGTCTGTCTGACTTCTTTAAACAGAAGTCTTGTGTATTCAGTTCTAGGGTTCAGGGCAAGGGCCTCGGGTTAAGGGTTTGGACTTGTGGTTCACCAATTTCAAGGTACGCAACGAACTTATAAGTCTCGCCAGCGTTGTAGAGGAAAGGAAGAGGAAATGGTAAACCTTTGCCTCGGGCTTTGACAGTAGCAAGCGTGAGAGTCGGAGAGGGGGAGGAACGAAGGCTTGTGTTTTCGGGACCCTTTTCGCGGAAGTTTTCTCTCATCAACACAATATCATTTACCCCTTGCCCCAGAAGCCTCTTCGATCACCTTGGCATATACTCGCAGGCTGGTGAGATTGGCAGAGAAGGGGGTCAGGTTTGAAATGGGAAGGGCACGTCATAGGGAACATGTCAGGCAGCATGCTGGCGGGAGCTCTAGCCTAACTTCAAATTGGGGAGCAAGCACAGAAGATCCGGGATGTCGCCCAACAAATTTAGGGATGTAGGCAACTCCAATTTTCCGGGCTAAGTGGAGTCCAACGCAAGCCTTCTATTCTATTCGCCAGGATGCATAAGAAAAGCGTTTCTTCCCCTCTTGCTGTGGTCCCAGTTCATGGTTGCGCGAAGTTCTAGGCTTTGGCGAAGAAGTTCTGGTGGTTGGGCCCGGTTTAGTGTTTTGGGCGTCTCCATCAGCGGGTCCCACGCAAATAGAGACCCCAATGTACGCCAACCCTTGTTATAGGAACTCCCAACAGGGGGGCCCCGAATTTATGGAGACCCCAGAATCCCCTCCCTAATATTCAACCCCCCCAGCCCCGCAATTTTAAGTATTGCCTGAATATTACAATATACCCTAAACCCATGATTTGCATTCAATATTAGGGGAGGTGATTATTAACGTTCCTGCTGTCCTGAGTGCTGCCACCTTCCCGGCTCTTTTGGGGTTTAGGGTTTAGACAGTACCAGATTTTTTAAAGGTGTACATTTCTACCTGCAGGATTCTGATCGTAGAGATGTGTACCCGAAAGCAGAGCATCCGGGATGTAAAGTTTTAGCGTACGGCACAGACCTTCTTTGCAGATTTGTCTAATTCTCTGAAAATCAGAATTTCTTGTACATAGACCAGACCTCAAATCCACAGCTCGTCGTACAGCACAACCTAGGACCAAGATTCAGCAATTGCAAACAGGCTTAGGGCTCCACGGCATTAAACCTAAACCCTGACAGCCATGAAAACCCTAAATCCTATACATAGACCCGCTGTAAGATGGCGAGGCTCACTCACTCACTTGGGGAAGCCTTTGCACTAACCCCGCACGCGCCAATATCACATATTCCCATAATGTGATATAATGGTATCTTGGGAATATTTAATGTAAGGGGTTGAGGGGCTTACATCTTATCTGGACTCATCCCCTATGTCCTGCCCTGTCCGGCTGAGCCCAAAGAAGCTTCTGAATCCGCATTTGGCAGGCGCTGCAAAGTGGCCTTAACCTTTTACGTGGCAACTTGCAACAACCTCGCCCGACCTTGCCCCAAATGCGGCCAACTTTCAGGTTTTGAACCCCCAAACCCTCCTTATGGGTTCCCTAGCGCACCCGTCAGCCCACCACCAAGCAGTGAAGGAATTCCCTGAGAGTGCGGGCGGGCGCGCTCTTCGGTCCTCGAAGCTCATCGCCCCATCCACCGCTTCTGGCAGGGCGTTTGCAGGTTTTATGGGATTTAGGGTGAGACTTTGACTTTTACTGTAGGAAATTTAGGGAATTTGTCGCGAATATCAAACACCTCGCTGCTTTTCAGTGATTTACTGATTAATCCAACAAGAGACGTCATCCGGGGGGGGGGTGCATTTTTCTATGGAGGTTATGCTGTCTCCTTGGCATTCGATGTTCGGAGATGTTCTGGGCCCATGGTCAGGTTTGGAGAACACTACCTTGTGTGGTGAGATATCTGATATCTCTCTCCTTGATGTAGGAGCTTCTGAAAATCTGCATGTGTACCTGTCCGGTATATTATACTAGGGCTTTATAGGGATAATGGAATAGGAAACGGAAACTACTATCATGGGGTTATATAGGGTTTAGGGTTATGTTAGGATGTAGAACATGCAATCCTTTTGCCAGAAGCCTCTGGCAGCCAACACAACCGCCAGAGCTTAGAGTAAGTAAAGAACCAAATTGTGAGTCATGTGAGCTACGGACTAAATTTAGGTTGGGGGGGACCTATGGGAGGGATTATAGGTTTTTAGCGGGGACTTATTGAGGCATATACTACAATTTAGTCCAGGGCTCATGTAAGCAGAAAAGAGCTGGTTCACGCATAGCCGACATAGTTCATTACCAAAGCTGAAGGCTCCAAATTCCAAGTACTTCTTATGACAACGTGACTTGGGGAGTCCTACCAAAACAATGGGTGCTTTGTTCATTGGAAACTCTCCAACATCGACGTTGTCACATGGCTTAGGCAGGAATGCCTCAAATTCGATGACCCTCTCACGGCCATATTCGCGCCGATTGGCCGAAAACAAGACCCTAAACGCCAGCATCCCGGAACCTCATACCATAGATCTGCCAACTTGAAATCTCTAGCCCTGAAAGGCCTGACTGGGTTGCTGGGGTCTGCATCTAGGTACAAATGGAGCTTCCTGGGCAAGGTCCTGTAAAAGTGGATTTGGGATGCAGGGCACTGTTTGGTGTTAGGGTCTTTCACCCCCGAGGCCCTGATCTCCAACCAAATGGCCCAAAGCAGGCACTGTTCATAGACTTCAGGGCCCGTTGGCCTTTTAGTTTAGAGCCTTTAGAAAAAAATCAAGACTACGGCCAGGCGGCTTTCTTGAGATATGCCTTCTGGCAAACTCCAGTGCCCGGGTGCCGTTGCTGCAGCTTCTGGGGTTGAGGGTTTAGGGTGGTTTAGGGCTTAGTGGCCTTTGAGGGTTTGGGGTTTAGGGGCTCGTTGTGGTGGGATGGTGCTGCTCCCTTGCCGATGTAGGTATAGACTTGGTGCCAGGAAAAGCCTATGTATCAGCTACACGGACTTTTTGAGAGTTACATAATTGGCACCATTCAGGCCCATCCCCCCTGCAGTAATACCCCCTAAATATGAACTTAGTAGGTCCTATTAATATACCTACAGTAGTCCTTGGCAGTTCCCATTACATGGTGGGGGATTGACCCAAGGCATCATGCATATTTTTGGGGGTTGGCTTGGCTCTTGCGAATTTCGAGCCTGAGAGTCAGCCTGAAAAATCTCAGGGTTTACATTCGTGGTGCCACGGAGGGAAACTGCCTAACCTGTGCGTAGCCGGTGAAGATATACAGCAGAGAGTCAGAGAGTCTGCTCATTTTGATTCCAAAAACAGGTGCATATTGCTGAAAAGTTCCTACAAGTTCAGTCCTACGCCTCATCCCAAACATTTTTGAGAATCAGCCACGGAACCCCTACATTCCTCCACTGTTCTTGCTCCTACACATCCCACACGTTGAGAATTGTAAAGCAAAGCTGCGTTTATGAGCTGGTTGAATCTACTGCAGACTTTGGTTAGGGGCCGTGGTTTGAAGTGAAACCAACAAAGCCTGGCAACTGTGACAACCTTACACCGTCTCCGTAGAGGCATTGGTCATGGCATGGACGTGCTGCTTTGGCTGCTCTCCGCGGGGTCTGGAGCCTCAGTCAATGCGTGGGGTTTCATGAATGGTGGGCCCAATGCAGAACCCCATATGCTTCCACCCCTATTATACTCCGACAAGGCCCTCATTTTTTTGGGGAACCCCATGTCGCGGAAGTTCATGGGCTGGTTTGCACGCGTGGGTTTTAAGGCTTCGGTGCCAAGTCTGGAAGTTGAGATCTAGGCAGATCGCGGGACATCATATTATAGTATATTATAGAATACTATATGGTCTATTGTAGTATGTTGAATGCTAGAAAAGCTCAGTCCCAAGTCTGTAAGGGTGAGCTGCATCTCTAGTTGCGTCCTGGAGGCCAGAGTTTCGCACGATGAAGCTGGTGCGAAGTAGCGTAAGGGTGGCAGGGATATTCGGGTTTAGGGTTTAGACGTTTAGGGTGTACTATAGGGTTTGGGGTTCCCTATACAGTCCGTGGCATTTGCTTAGACGATTTTGTGTTGTCTGCCTGTAGCTTGAAGAGCATGACTGGAAGGCAGAAAATGTTATTAGTCATGTGAGATCCTTCGAGCAGGCCTCAAGCACCACAGATCTTCTTCTTCTTGATTTGCTTTGTGCCATAAAAGGCACGGCGGCAACAAGTGGAGTGAGGGCCTTCCTACATGGGGCTCGTGTTGGTAAGCACGAAGTGATGTGGGCTTGCAGCCGCTTCTTTGATGTACAGTATGCATGAGTGTATACTGCTTTACTGGTCTACCGGAAACCTAGTGGTGCTTGATTGAGAGTGTGGGAGTGGATCCCGAGAAAATCCCAATGTGATCCCAAAAAGTACCCGCAGAAAAGTCCCGATGCTCACTCCGGAGCTGAAGTGTACGAGTCTCCGGATCCTGTTCGGATTTCCCGTCTGTCCGTCATGTTCTGACTCGGGCAGAGCGGAAGTAGACATCCCAAACAAGGGGTTCAGGGTAGGTGCAGGCAGCTGATAAGAATCTCGGGTGGCTGTTGAGCCAGCTGATGAAGCATATGGCAAGCTGGAGCCCTCAGAATAGCAATAGTCATTAATAGTAATAGTAAATAGTGATGGTAATAGTAGCGGTTAGGTGAGTTAGGTGTGTTTGAGACGTGGTTAAGACCATCCCCGGGCCATAGTGAGCCCCTGCATGGTGCTATTGTTTTGACTGCTGAAATGCCCCAATTGCTTCCGCACATAATATAATGGACTTTCATTTCGGGGGGCCCAAGCATATATACTTATCAAAACTGCCCTTGTAGGATCCTTAATGGGGACCCCCAGAATGCCCTTTATGCACATGGACCCTCTGGCGTTGACGAGACTTGTGACTCAGATGCTGCTGCTTTCTGTGGCGCCGATGTGTGCAACTTTCGCGCCGCCAGCTTGCATTCAAGGTTTATGAGTTGAGGGCTTACGGCTGAGGGTTTAATTGCTTCAGGGGCTTGTAGGCTTATATTCCCATCCTCGAAGTATAACCTCCCCCCACTGGCAACGACAATCGATATCACCCCATTATGTGATGGCATTTGTGGGGGGGTGCTTAGGATAAGCGGGTCGGGAGGTTAATTGGTAGCGGAACAGATTAAAAGCAAAACGTCTATGCTCCACAGGCATTGTGTGTTGGAGGATGGGCGGTCCTTCTAGAGCACGTCCCCTGAATTCCGTGCGGCCAATATTTTCTTCAGGCCCTTGTGTCGGCTAACGCGATTGCGCGGTGTTTCGGTTTATTTGGTCCTTCAGTCTCATTTGTTGGGGGGGCGGCTGGTGTCGTGATAGACACCGAACACTCCTGGGGTAACGTCTGGATTCGCATCCTCCAAGGCTGCAAAAAGCTCCTTTGCTCGTGCTTGGGTAGCGTAGCCCAAGAGTCCTTCTTTCTTGCTTACCCTAAGGGTCCAAGGACCCAAATAATACGGTTTTAGGGCCCAAATACCCTTAATATTATCGTTTTTGGGCCCTAAACCCCTATTATTTGGGTCCTTGGACCCTTAGGGTTAGGTAGCCCTAGGCCTCCAAGTGCATGATAATACCCAGTACTCAGTACTCAGTAGCCAAATACAGCCAAGCTTGGGTCTCTAGATTATTCTGCGAAAACGAGGGTTGATAGAGGCCCCATGTTTGAATGGATTCCTTGTGATTTGTTAGCTCGCCTCTTGTTGCATATTTT
The DNA here is from genome assembly GCA_905231905.1 of Symbiodinium pilosum. Taxonomy (NCBI): domain Eukaryota; class Dinophyceae; order Suessiales; family Symbiodiniaceae; genus Symbiodinium; species Symbiodinium pilosum. The sequence goes on along the minus strand of CAJNIZ010012114.1, from coordinate 31,717 downwards.
TTTAACAGCTTCGATATTGTCATGGTGCCAAATCACGTGCGAAATCCTGCATTTGTGGGAGACTTGACATTGTGCTTGTCATTGTCCTGGGGCTTCGGCACACTCCATGAAAAGATTCCATGCGTAAGAAGGCCGCTGACTCTCATACATGGCTTCCTTTCACAAAAGGTCCATGCAGCCATATAGGAAATACATAAATCCTAAGCCCCAAACCCTCTTTGGGCCCCGAAGAAGGTATATGGGAAAACTTGTTGGCCCTAGGTATATACTATATCCCAAAATTAGGGAAACCCCCAAATACCATACTCCCTATTATAGGGACCCCCAAAACGTCCCCTAATTTTGGGAAGCCACCATATATTATATTCCAACATGGACCTAAACCCTAAACCCTAAACCTTAAACCCTAAACCCTAAACCTTAAACCCTAAACCCTAAACCTTAAACCCTAAACCCTAAACCGCGTGGCTCACTCGCGACGGTTCGAGGCTCGGCGGAGTGCTCTCGGTGGCACATTTCTCGGCCAAGGTCAACGAGGTTGCTCCCAAGAGCGCATAGCATGGAAAGGGGGTTTAGGGTTTAGGATTTGGGTTTAGGGTTTAGGGTTTAGCCCCTGTGAAGTAGTGACGAGTACAGGAAGATGGGAATCGCACAAGGGGACTTAGAGCTTTTTTATGTGGAAGTGGTAGCCCAACGGTCGACAGGCTGTTTGGAGCCATAGCTTTGAGACAGGGCTTAGGGTTTGAGAGTTTTTGTAGCACGCGCGGGGTTTTGGGCAACAAGCTGGCCGTCGCATGTACATCTCATCTCGCATCTGAGAATCTGCTGCTGCAACGGCCCGTAACAGGGAAAATACTTAATCCCCTCGATACGTACACCTAGCACGCCTCCGGACGAGCTTGCGCAACATGGCAAAAAGCCGTTAGACATAGTCCATTTGATGTTTGTTTCGACTCTCCATTATGGCAAATCAATAAAGCAAAACCGTAAATAACCCCGTCCCGCCCCAGTTCAAAACAGACTGACTCCTTGTTCGTCACATGCAGCAGGTGCGCGCAGTGGAGTTTGAGCGCGCCGGGCAAAATCGATGGTTTCTTCGCCTCCTCCAGGCAGTGGTTCTCGATGGTAATTCTAGATGGCTTTGAGGTGTACATTTGAGGGTTAGGGGTTTGCATGCCACTTGGGGTTTACCCCTTGTGGTGCGGTGCGAGGTGGGCTTCTAGAGAGTTTTGTTAGCCGTAGCTTCTGCAAAATACGTTAAAAAGCTCTTGAGTGGCGGGGCCTCTGCAATCCCCCTTGCAACAGTATGTGCTTTTCCAGGGTTGCTGGAAGTACCATGTTTCGAGAAACCGCTGTGACCCCCTAAGGATGGAATATGTGAGCTTCAGCTTCCTAAGTCCTAAGTGATAGGACTATAAGGTTCCGCAGCTAGTCATCACAGTGACCTTGATCCATGGCCTAGGCCCCCAAAACGGTTTTTTTTCCGAAGGTGGCTTTCTGCCTTGAAACCCAGAACTTCGACAGGCTTTGACTCTGAGCTGAACTTGCCCTCTGGTCAAGGAATCTTCCTTGAACCCTAAGCCCTCAACCGCCTTAATATAGGGGCCTAAATAATTACCAATATCATGGTTCCATATTCCTTATAAAGTTATGGTCTATGGTACCTCAAATGGACCTCAAATTGATATTGATGATTATTTAGGCCCCTGCAGCAACCCTAAACCCTCAACCGTGATGGTGTAGCGGTCCGCATGACTAGTACTAAGGATGTCACAAATCAATATAACCCTATAATATAGTAGTTTCCATTTCCTTTTCCATTCTCCCCTATATAACCCCATATGACCCTAAATAGTTTGAACAGGGAAACCCTATATTCAACCCCTTGGAGGTCAGCCTGCCATACTACACGCCCCGGCAGAGTTTGCAAACATGCTTGGGGCTTGCTAGTTTTCAGGCAGTTCTGCCGTAAGCTTCCCTCATTCCACTAGTCCGGTAAGACTTTTTTTGGTACCGGAGATGCCAGCAGAACTCGTCAGGTCCTGGTACTGGGTTCTTTGAAGCTGAGGCTCCACGGCTTGCTGGCTAGGACGGACTACTAGACCCTTCAATTCCAGATGACCCGCGGCCAAACACATCTCTGTACCCTCCTGCCAACAGAGCCATGAACCTCTGGACAGATCCGAAACCTTGAGTAGGTCCTCGCGTTTCACAAAGCGATGAGCGTCTTGAAGACCCAAGCCTAAAATCACCCTACCTGCAACAAGCGGAGGTTTGCAGCGCTGTGACTGGCATGTCCAGCTTCGTCTTGTTCCTTCGTCTCTGCCTGGATCAGAAGGATATTTTCTTTTTTAATAACTGCTCCTTTCTTTGTCTTCAAGAGGTATACGGTCGGAGGTGTAGGGTTTACGGTTTATAGGTTCTTTGGGTTTGCGGTGTAGACTATAAGCTTTAGTTATGCCGCGTTTGGAATATGCCGTTCTAGCCAGTTGAAAAACTAAACTATGTTAGCGAGCACCCGGGTGTTATGCAGTTGTCCTTCCTAACAACCAAGCTGCATGCCAAGCAGATTCAGGGGGGTTGGAGTGAAGGGATACAATGGCCATGGGCTTCCCAGGAAAACCCCGTCAAATATGAGTCTGTCTGCAATGCGGCCAGCAATATGCGCTTAGGATTTTTGGGTTCAGCTTCAAGACTGGATTTAAACAAGTTAATTGTACGCGGACCTGAAAAGTAGGCCAAATAATCACCCCAAATCCTTTTTCTGAAAAAACAAAGGCAACGCAGAAGGGCAATTACTCTATGTACCTTGGGGGTTTCGGTAAGGTCAACTGGTTGCACTGGGGTCGACTTTGCTGGCTATTAAATAGCCGCAAATAGTTTTGACAACTAGCAGTGATTGACATCCATATTATGTCGGCTTGTTGACTCAGTTTATGTGAGCCTCCCACTGCAGCATGCATTGGCAGTACCTAGATTCCTTCAAACCAAGCTTAAAATTTGCTTGAATATTCTGAAAAGCTCATGAGGCCTCGCTAGAGAAGGCCCCACTTTCTGGGGTAGTCTTGCCCCCTAAACCCTAAACCCCCAGCTGGTATAGCTCCATTCCCTTCATCGGCGAGGAAGCTTTGTCCTGAGACTTTGACCTAGGCCCAAGACATTGAACCCTTATGATAACTTCGTTTTGTCAGGCCATGGCCAGTCATGGGGGTCAGTCTTGGCATGGGGTTCAATGGTTTAGGTTGGTTGGTTGGTCTAGGGGTACACTAGGCACTCAGTTCTCGCAACTTGCCATAAGCGTATACAGAGATCTGAACTGCAAACAGTCCAACTCGCCGCCTTAGCGCACGTCTCCAACCCCCCCAAGAGATCCATATAGCTACGTAGTATACACATGGGACCCAAGTAGTTGAAATGGATCCCCTCTGGGCCTTGGGTCTACCGCTTTCTTCCTACATGAACCATAGTTTAATTTCCTAGTATCCCCCTTAATATCCCCTATAGTAGTCCCCTATGTAATCCCCTACATAACCCCTCTAAGGAGTTTAGACTATAGCTCACATGGAGCCTTGGGTTTGGGCCTCCACCCATTCAGCCTTTGTAGGGTCAAAGGTGCCCTTTTCGGTTTGCCAGGACAGAGCCGCGAAGTGAGCTTCTGAGAGTTCATGGCCTCTGACTGGACCCCAAAAGTATGTAAAATAATGGTCTTTTTGGCTGTTATTATGGGTTTAGGGCTATTATGTTACATACTTTTGTGGTTTAGGTTATGGGGTTTCTCCAAACAAGGGCCCTGTGAAAGTCTAGAGACATATAGGGATTACTGATTACAAGGAGTTCGGGGGGTCAGGTTCCGTGTGAGGATTCCAGAGGGGTTATCGTTATTGTGAGACTCTCATATTTGGGCGTCTGTCAGAGTTAGGGTAACCTTCAAAAACATTGGGATATTTGCGGAGTACACTGCAGTACTGGAGGATGGTAGGGACTTGCTCTTGGAGTTCATTACCGTCGGAACCGTTGAAAGTCCATATGCGTACTTCAACCCACCCGAGAGATCCAAACAGCCCAATGTAGTTGACGTATATAGATACTATATAGGGCCCAGTGTAGGTATTGTTCGTATACTTGAATCCCTAGGGCCAGGTTCTATTTGCTACTTTGCTTCAAGTCAAGAGCTATGACACACCAGAAGCAATCACTTTCTGGTTCTCAGTAGGAAGTATGGGAATATATGATATAGGGGCTATATTCCCGTACTTCCTACCAAGAACCAGTTAGATCATGACAGCAGCCAATACTGCTAAAGCTCATTGGGTTGATAGCGTCCGGCGTGCAGACACCGTGCGCTAGGTATGTTTCATTGGGGCCGTACTAGGACACTCATCAAAACTATAAATAACAATAGTAAGAATAGCTATAATTAGTAACAACGATAGTAATAATCATCGTAATAACTTCAACAATAATAACAATAATAATATTAATGATGATAATCATAATTAGTAATAATCTGAAACAACTGCGCCAAACGCAAAGAGCAGCTTCAGCTAGACGCTTGCCACCACTGCAAAGGCTGCGCTGGGTCCAGTAGTTTAGCCCTCGCACACGATACTAGATCCCCTAGCAGCTTCCAACGAACGGTCTTCAAGCTTCATTCCTACGTTCTGCCTCTGCCTCACTCCAGTCCGTCCTGCGGACGGAGCTGAAAAACAATGTTTTCTGCAGATTTGTACCAGCTTTATGGTTCTTGTTTCGTCCCGAGTTCGCACTACTTTAGGCTATTGTCTTCCCCAGGATGCAGGTGCAAGCTCTTGCGTTCATGAGCAGATTGCTCATAACGGAAAGCTGCCTAGTCGCTTTAGGTGCGCAATCTTTGTTTTCCTGATCAGAAGTCCAGAATCAGATGCAAGAATTCGAGCCCTGGCCGTGTGCTGGCCACAAGCCCCTTTGGAGCTTGCACACGTTCATGCGAGGTTGTATAAATGAGCAGGTTCCCGGTCCCTACAGGCTCGATTCTAGTGGCTTATCGTAGGAATCCAAATAGCCCAATGTAGCTAATTCTTATAAGGTAGGCATTATGTGTATCCCTTGGGTTAGGTCATTCATGGGTGTCTTGAAGACCTTGATGCATGAGGTCAAGAAGCTGGACACTTTAAACCGTGGTTTCCTGGCGGGATGATTTGAAGATTTGCAATACTCCAGCTTGCCAACGACCTACACTTTCCTTGTAAAACAACTGATATTGGGAATGTAAGTGGGAACGCAAGAATGGATCCCTATAGCAGTGGTCCGTATGCTATCCCCATCTATTCTAGAGCTCAACTTATTCCAGGCTTGGCGCTTCCCTAGGGATCCAATACTCACATTGGGCCCTCAAGTGAATCAAAATAACCCAGATCTGGCTATTGGGATCCCTAGGGCCTGTAAAAGAAGGAAGACAAAGACTGTCAGCCGCCATCTCCTTCAAAATCTCAGCAATGCCTAGAGTATCGGCCCGACCTTTCCTTGTTAATCTTTGCAAAACCCATCCTGGAATTCTGACATTGCAGACATGGTATCTATATGCACAAATGAACTTAGTTATTTGTTCGTGTAGTTAAGTTTTTATGTAATCATATGTACATGCTTTTATGTAACTGTGAAATGTGCAGTCGTGTCTGTCTGTGTACTCATGTGCGCCTGTAGCTATTTTTTACGTAATCATATGTACATGTGTTTATGTAGTTGTAAATGTACCTTTGCGTGTGTCTGTTTACATGCAAGTATTATACATAGGCACCCCTTTACTGAACGTCCTAAACCCGAAACCCACACGCTGGAGTCAAAATTCATGCAAGGCCTCGGAACTTGAGGGGTTGGGGTTTGCGGGAGCAAATTGTCTAAGTGCATCCCCCGCGTCCTCGCAATCAGCACGTTCAAATTGCTCAAATTGCTTCGTATTCTATTTATGCCACGGGTGGAAAGCCAGAAATCAGTCGCTTGATCTGAGGTGCTGTTCATAAAGCACGTTTGGGGCGATCCGAAGTTGTGCAAGATGTTCGGTGTACATGGGACAGCGTGCACACGTGCACCGCGAAGGCGAATCAGCCGGAAAGATTTCTCAGGGCTGCGAAAGCAGATCCCCCTTCGTCACTATGCTCTTCGTTTATATGTTCTGTGTGGGAGCGGAGGGTTTAGGATGCAGTTGTTTAGACTTAAGGGTGCGGCGGCTTCGGGTTCAAGGGCTTGAGAGGCTCTAACAGTTGGGCTTCTAGCTAGACAGAGCCCCGCAGTACCACATTGCCTGCTTTCATGGAAAGACATTCGACAAAGCTCATGTAAGTTTTCGTGTACGATCTTTTGGGTTTTCATTGCGCCAGTGGTAAGCTTGCAGAGCGTGCAAATGAAAAGCCAGGTTTCAGACACTCTAAACCCCAAGATAACCTTATTGGACTACAGTAGTTTCCTTTTTCTTTTCCATTATCCCTATACTACCCCAATAGACTACAGTAGTTTCCGCTTTCTTTTCCATTACCCCCAATAACCCCAAGAACAGCCTCTCAAGGATGCCATAATCGAACTCCTCCGAGGCTACTTGCCCTGATAACATACCTCGCAGCCCCCCCTAAGAATCGGTGTTCCGCCAGTTTTCTTCGTATGAGGGGGCAACTTTTTTTGTTCCGGGGAAGACGGTTTTAATTGTTAGGGGGAAGGACTAGAAGGGCCCAACCCCCACTGCGTCCAACGAAAGGTTTATGAGGCTCTCTGCGGTTCTCGGCATAGGGCGGCATATGTTACTGGAAAGGCCCGGGCTGATTCGACTAAGGTGAATGCACTCAACTCTAAAACCTCACTACGCAATATCAGGCCAGGGTATGAAAGCCTGTTTGCTGACAGACACAGACAAGGCGAGGTTTTCTCCAATTACGTTCTCGTTTTGGGTATCCTACGTACTACAGGTCTATTTCTACGGCGGATCCAAAATGGGACCATGGGTTTGACAACCTACCATTAACTGGGTTGCAGTCAAGGACAATTACTATATTGGGGAAAACCTATTAGTTACCATATTAAATACCCATTCTGGTAACTTAAATATTAAGTTCCTTAACAGCAACCCAGTACAGTACCACGTTATACCACAGTCGTCGCAGCGTTCAAGGTTGGGATCTGAAGCTGACCGTTATAATGTTCTGTTTCCCGCCGAGAATGTTCCACAAGCCTCAAGTGCGCCCTGCCGGCTAATGTAGAACCATGATGAGTAAACCCCCTCCTCTTGCATTAAGGGGAGGGGGTTTATTAGTTAGGGGTCTACAGTAAATGTCACGATCACAAATTCAGCAAAGCATTTTCGGCTTCTGTGAGTGCTTGGATGGTACTGCAGCTTCAGCTCATTTCCTGTAAGAATCGTTTTTTAAATATGGCCAAGGCGTGCTTGTCAAGCATAGCTGCCCGCGAAGCCTAAGCCCCTCCTATGTACACCATAACAGACCCAAAAAGGAACTGTACAGTGGCCCTTGGGTAAGCCCCAACCCTGGCCAAAGCCCCACGATGTGCTTGCCTAAGCCCAAGGCTGTAACCTGGCAACCAGAGCCCGTAGCCATGAACGCTAAGCCCCAAATGAGCCATAGACTGAACTCCTTAAAGGGGGTTATATAGGGGATCATATAGAGGACTACTATAGGGCTTATTAACGGGGAAACTAGGAGTTTAGACTATAGCTCAAATGGTAGTTGGGGCTTAGGGTTTAGGGTTCTAGGCGACCTCAAAAAAGACCCCAAATAACAAAATCCATAGTTAAGGACCTCCCACAAAGGTACCCCTGATTTTGGGAAACCTCCAAATCCTCAGGGCGCTGGCCCCAATGGCCAAGCTTGAATCTCCAGTTCAGGGGCTCAGGCTAAAGTTGAATGAGCCATAGTCTAAGCTCCTTAAAGGGGTTATGTAGGGAGTATTATGCGGGTTATTAAGGGGGTACTAGGAGTTTAGACTATAGCTCACATCACCGTGCTGGTTCCGTCTTTACTGGGCTCCTCCTGAAGAAAGCCCGAGTTGACTCTCCTAACAATGCTCTTGTCTTTCTTCGCACAAATTTGATCTCGAATCCTCCAAATCCCAAACTCCACATGAGTTTGTCCGCTGGCTGGTTAACTGCCCTAAACCCTAAACCCTATGACTTCTTGCGATAAGTGCCATCCACTGTCGGCTGAGCTCATGACGACTGCTGGCTTTTGTGTCTGGACTTGTGGAGTGCTGGGACTGATGCTATCATTCTAGTTTAGGGTTTAGGGTTTAGGGGGGTTGTAGGCTTACTATAGAGGCCTTCATAGTGCCAATGTTATGGTTTCGAGTAGACCTGAAACGATATTCTTAGTCATTTGGGCTCTTTTGTCGGATTATGGTGAAGGATAAGGGCCTAGTGTTCAGCAACAGCCCTCCAGTGGTGCTCAGTCCTTGCAAGGATTGTAGACCCAGAACGGCGGATCAATGCTATTAATCAAGTCATGTCCTTTGTTCAATCCCAATTGCTGCGCCGAGTTTCTGGAGGTTCTTAAATGTGCGAAAGCACGCTGACAGAGTTATCAGCTGAAAAAAATGGTTTCCGCTGCGCTCGATTCGATAGCCAACATCGTATCTTGAAAGAATCTTTAAGCCTATTCTATCCCACTTGCACCAACCGCCCGTGCATGGTCTAAGCAATCTTCGAAGCCTACTGCTGTCCTGATCGTTTGGCCCCCTCTGCACCATAGCATAGGGTTCCGCCATGTCAAACCCTAACGCCCGCCATTTTGTCTTCCCAGCCAATGCCGCACCATCATTGCTCACCGGACCCTATCCTTCCTCGGCCCTAATAGCTCCTCTCCTCCAAACAAGATTCCAAACAAGGCTCAGCTGAGGATTATTGATGTTTATGTAGTCTTCTTTGGGGTGGAGTTAGACTGGGGGTAGCACAGGGCCCTGTCATCATGACGACGCAGGCCAAAAAAGCTAAATTCTAAACAGCCCAAGGCCAGCAATCCTACACGGACCCTAGGAACCCAGGATAATACATACATTGGGCCCTAAAGTCTATGGATATAATCTACACTTGGCTATTTGGATCCTATATATCTCTACCAACTCCAATTTTCCATTTGCTTTCCATCTGATTCTCCATCATTAGGGTAATGCATTGGGCTATCTGGATCCCTGAGACCTAATACCCAACATAATATGGCGGTTTCAATTCTCTTTTCCATTATCGGGTGTCACTTGGATCCCTAGGGGAACTGCCTTCTTCGCAGGGCAGCCTCCGATGAGGCAGTGGCTGCCGGTCCAACAGAGCTCGTCGAATGGGATGCGCCGGAGCCTTCGAAGAAGGGGTTATGTATAATATGGGGGTTTCTGCAAGTTAGGGGTACCTTTTTGGGGCGCCATCATGAGGATTGTGGTATTCTGGGGTTTAGATACGGAAGGTAAGCATATAGACACATATATGGTTCATAGAGAAAGAGAGGATCGAGAGAGAGACGGAGAGAGGTAGAAGGCTGCATCAAAAGTGTGTCAATGTGTGTCAACGGTACGGCCGTGCAAGATCTCTCATATGTTTTTGGGCAAAGGTCTCCTTAATCACCTCCCCTAAACATGAACCTACCACCCGCCAAGGAATGGTACCATCTGGGGGGGGGGATCATTATTAGGGGGATGGGGGTAGATCTGCATCTGCAAAAAGGACTTGTTTTAATACCTTTCCTCCTGGGGCATTTGTCTTAGATCACGGGTTCTTTGAAGCGTGTTCCAGCGGTTTGTTCGTGTTTACAAGGGGATATGTGACCTAGGATGGTAGCATAACTTATGTCTAAGACTATGCCTGTAAAGTCTTGCATGCGTTTAAAACTATGTCAACTATGTGCTCCCACCCCGGATTCTAGCAGTTTAGGCAGTAGAGGGGGCTTTTGAGGTAAGGGGGATCAGGCTTGTCTTCTGGTTCAGGGTTTCTATGCAAGAATTGGAGTAGTGATTTTGGCAGTTTGGGGGTCGGTCTTCATGTTAAGGTCTCGTAGCCAGTGGTGGTTTGGTCATAAAGGAAAAGGAGCGAAGGCAACAACATTGCTGATCACATCTCTGATCACATCTCATCATCATACATTAGAGTGTGCGAGGTCGTTGCAATTCTTGAAAGAGTGCCAGAAGAGGGTGACTAGCCTCCATATGATCTTATGCTCCTCAAACCTCATAGTCGAGATATAATCCTTATATAGCCCCTATATATATATATATATTTCTATATACTCCTCAGATCGCGCCTAACAAAGCATAATTTCTAGGGAATGCAAAAGCCTCACCCCGCGATAGGCAACTCTCAGGCTGAGACCGTAACCTGGAACATCAAGCTCTAAGCCCAAGTTTAGCAATGAACCCCCGGAAGTTTCCAAAAACTCAGTGACCTTTTAAAAAGTCCCTATAATGAGGACTATAGTACCCCAAACCCCTGTAGTCACAGAAACTATCAAACTATCCTTTTTAGGCTCCAACCGCTGCAGAAGAGCGATGAAGAGGAGGAGGCCGTGGCGAATTCCTTCGTTTTAAGCAAGTGCTGGTTGGTGGGGTTCGCGTTTAGGGTTTGTAGAGTTTGATACTTTCTGCCCCAGCTGCTTCAGAACTAGAGCTTCCTCATCTGAATGCCCTGAACCCCTAAAGTCTAAAGTCTAAACAGGGCTTGCTCTTGGAGATCCCGAGGATAAGGGGTTTAGGGTTTAGGTGCTTCTGAACGATTGTGTGGTGATGAGTTTGACAAACTCTCATGACATGTTATTGGGGGTCAAGGGCAGTAGGGTGCACAACGATCTTGTGCAGAATTTTTGGGATGGGTTGAAACAGATGCCAGTAGTGGGGGGGGGGGTACACATTCGCGGGCCCCAGTTCTAAGAAGATGCAGTTAATTGGGAGTTTCAGGGAGAACCACAGGTTCAGGACAATGAGAGCGTGTTTTTTCTGTTGAGATTTACCTAAACCCTACTGCAAACCCTAAGCCATGTTCGACCCGAAGGTCTGGACCCGCACAAATCCAAGGCAATACCCTTTGACTGTCAACCTTATGAGATTTAGGATATTCTGATTCTGGGTCTACAGGAGGTGTCACAATGTCCTGCCTATGATCCTTTAGAATTACGATTAGAGATACTCTGCTCTAGCGGTTTGCGATATGCGTACCTAGCCCCTTCCCTTACATTAAGTGTCCTTAATTTGGATTTATTGTGAAGCTATTGGAAACCCTAAACCCTATCATCAGGGGAATGCCCCAGCCCAGGCTTGAGTTGTGTGCTTAAAGTTGGGTCGTGAGCTTCTGCTGGCTGTGCCAGTCAGCCTTTCAGTTGCCAACCGCTTTCCGAGCATCTGATGTAGGTACGAGTGGGGTCTCTTGTTGTTCCTTGCTGGCGCTATTTGTAGTATTCATGGGTACGATTCTTCTTCGTATGAAAATGCTTAAATACTGCTATGACTGCAGTGTAATATGTGAACGTGCTTACCTTCAGCTAATTGTTCTTACTGCGTGCTGACAACAAGATGGCATGCGGGGCATGTGGAAGACGTGCCGTAGTCTCCCCAAATTAACAGCCAATGTACACCCCAGATCCTGATCCTTCTTGCCATCACCCATTTTGCCAAATAACTTGGCCCTCAGATGAACAGCCTGTCTTGGTAGTTCTAGTTCTGACAACTAGTTGAACCACAGCGTCGTGAAGATGAGCCACCAGCCTGAATCCACATATCATAGTGCAGTATGTATGACGCAGCCTTTGACTCACGCATGTTTGGCAAAACCTGCTGGAAACTCAGAGGACGGCAAACCTCTAGGGTTGGCCTGACGCCCGCCTGCCAGATGTTGAAAACAGAATCAAGTGTTGGAGACAGCATAGATCCGAAAAATGTACACAACTTTCTGAAACCATAATGCACTTTGTGAGCACCTGGAACGATAAGATCCTTCTGGTTTGGTGGCGGTCGGAACAGCTGTAGGATGCTGAGCCTAAAGCCCTGGCACCTCATTCGCTGCAAGAAGCTGACAAGGCGGCCGGACCTGGCGCCAAAAAGAATCCCACCAAGAAGAAAACCAAGAAGCCGGCATGGGGTCAGGGTGTCAGGGTTAGTTGATAAGGTTGCAAGTCCATAGCTAAAGGAAGCCCATCTTGGCTTACTAGCCAGTGTGTTATTGCCATTACTCAAACCTGCCACAATGTGCTGTGTACATGTTTAAGCCCGGTTCGTCAAAGTAGAGGTTTAGGGTTTGTTTTGCAGAGCACGCTCCGATTGTTTCTGAGGGTTCAACCTTTGACAAATTGTCCGGTCTCAGCATACGTTCTGTGGGTTTCTCAAAGCAATCTCTATACAAACCTCAAGAAGCCAGTAGACTTTGCTTGCAATGTTTTCCCCAGCGTTGCCGGCATGCTATTTTCTGCCTAATATACTAGAGTAATGTACTATACTGTACTCATATACCATCGTTTCATGATATGCTATGATATGCACAATATGGAAGTTCACCGTCTGAAGGGCAGGTTGAGCCCTTTAGGCCCTCAATCCCTCTGGTTGCTAGTAAACCTACCCTTTAGGCACCCAAGTAGCGCAATAATAGTTTGAAAAATGGAAACTACCATATGATTATAGGGTCTAGGGCTAAGGAATAACTCCAGGGATACAAGTAGCCCAAAGTCGGTTTTATTTATACACTTCAGTGCCCAAAGTACGTACTAGTCATAGACTTGGATGTCCAGGGCTAGAAGCTCAGTTACCTATGTTGAGCGTTCCCAAGTTGTAACTGAAACAAACTTGTACTGGGACCCGGAAACGTCGCCCACTTCACAGCTACAGGCAAGTGGGTGTCTAGGGCAAACAGGACACCCGAACCGCAGATAATCATTGTTGTTAATGTTTTCGTAGTGTTAATATGAACATCCCGCAATAAAAGTACAAAACGGGTACTCCTGATTTTGGTAAACCCCCATAACATTTAGCCCTATTTTTACTTGAGCTGCAGGTGTAGGCTAGTCAATCAAGCCACTTGGTTGCCGTCCAGGAACTGACCTTCTTCCAAGCACCAGTATGTTACAGGGCAACGATGTTCCTTACACCCCTATGGGCTCCCCAAGAAGTGACCTCTCATTTTGGGAGACATGTATCTATTTCCGTGTACATGGCCTTCATGACTGATAGCTTGATTTCTTGGTCATGGCACAGTGTATGACAGCGATCCGTGCGCACAACGAAGAACCGTTGGTTTTTGTAGACATCTTAACAAAAGAGGTCTGCCAGGCAGGCCTATGGCATCTGTGTCAGATAATGAGATAGCCAGCATGGATGAGACTCTTGAATTGCACATCATCCATTAACCCACCCGGCCCTGGATTTGGTTAGTGGCGTCCGCGTTTAGAGCTTCTGGGCCCTTACTACAACAGGATTTTGGACAAGCTGTTCACAGTACACCTGAAAACCACCTGCATTCCTCGTGTCGGAGTTCGCGTCCTGCTCAGGGATACCAAGAAGATTGACATGCGTGCGCTGCTGCAGGCAGGAAGTAGATACCTGACACACCTTTATTGGAAGGGGCAGCAGTAAGCCGAGGAGGGGAAATAAGAGCAGTGGTGGTGGTAGACGTGGTGGTGGTGGTGGTGGTGGCGGTGGCAGTGGCAGTGGCAGTGGCGGTGGTGGCGGCAGTCCCGGTGGCGGTGGCGTCGCGTAAATTCGCGTACCAAGGTCATGAAAAAAAGCTTTAGGCAGGCTGCTGGCTCAAGACTTGGGCAAGAGATCACTGGGTGTTGCTCAATGTAGGATCGGAGGGTATGACTGCTGCTGAAGGAGGAGTTTTCTGGCAATGCGTGATTTCTTGAAAATTTCCCGCACATGGCTGCATCAGTGTTTGGGCAAGAGTTGCGCCACACGTTTGTATGCAGTAGAGTATACCGTAGGGTTTAGCGTGCGGAGCTGGGGAATCAAAGGTTGAAGGAGGCGGGAATGCGAGTCCAATGCTCGCTCACAGGTTCTTCTGGTCTCCTTCTCATGTCTAGCCCTAGGCCGAGCCTTTGCCCACCACACAGCGTCACTTGCACTTGCTCACTTATCCGACACCTGGATGCTGCTGAGTGAGAACCTATTCATGGGCATGTGCGAGCAGAAATTACAGGAAGTCTATTGCACATCCTGCGCCGGAGAGTTGGATTGAGGAATTTCGCCACCATCGTAGTGCTTGCTGACCTAGAAGCATGGCATGCAGGCACAGGCTCCATTGCTGTGAAGCTGATCAGCAACTTTCATAGCCATCATAGCTGGCTGACTTAAAGCCGAGGCATGTGTGCGCAGAGGGTCAACATTGCGGGGTTTGAACAGAGTGCAAGTAGGTCGACTGCTGCACGTATCCTGCATGAAACCATTTATCAAGCCCTGCAAGTCTTGAACTATCGGACTTTCGGTGATACAGGGCTTTCGCTTTTGAACCTGATGCAAGCCCTGGATGGCCTTAATCGAAAGTTGCTGTCCAGGGCGGAGAGCCAGAAGCAGCTCCTTCGTCGGTTGAGTGGGCGGATTTTAAGTTAACAGTGTGGCTTACTAGACCCTAGGTCCTAAACCCTAGACTGCTTTAAGATTTAGAGGCTACATTGGGATAAGATACATAGTATTTTGCGCAAGTCAACAATAGGATGGGGTCGTTCAGCGATTGGCCGCCGAATGGAGGGCTCTGAACATCACTTTGTTCGACGCTTTTAGCTTGGGCTTACTTTTTGCGGGGAGCATGTTTTGGAGTCTTCCCTTAGGTTCAGTTTCACAATTTGTCTGCCCCTAATTGGCACTCCTTGGGTTCAGACTTCCCTGTCCTAATTGCAACCAAACAAGCCGGCAGGGTTCAATAAAAACATATCTAAACGAGATTTCCACAAGACCTTCACACAATAGATTCAAGAGAAGAATTCGCAGAGAAGTACAGGGGCCTGCTGTAGCTACAGTATTGGAGCCGATGCGTCAGGTCGTCGGCGTTTACTCTGATTTTAAAGTGTGGAGAGACCTGCATGGATGAAGCAGGCTTTCCCCGGACCTGGAACCGAATTATCCGCAAAGCGGGGCTCCCTTGTTTTTGTATTTCCTTGGATCGAAGGACTGCCAGCCGCTCCCATGTTTGTGCCACTACTCCCCCCCAAGCCTCCAAAGCGATCGCCGGAGCTTGTTTTAAGCCTTAAGGATTGGAGATTCAGGATACCACAAATAGTTGCAGCCGGTGTTATCCACAGCCATGTATGTCCCGCAGGGGGATAATAAGATCGGAATTCATATTGGGCCTTATATACCCGTTAATTTGCTGAAGCGGGCTTTTAGCAGTCATGAGAGCAGATAGTTTCTAGGTCTGACATGCAGCCAGAAAGGAGCGGCCGTCTGTAGGGTTTAGGGTCTATAGTTTCGAGTTCAGGGTCTGGGGTGTAGGGTTTGATTCATAAGGCTGGCACCAATGAGATCCTAAGTAGCGCGTGCTCGTAGATTGGTAGGTTCTTGATGCGTCACACCCTAGAGCCCCACACCGCGTGAGCGTTCCAAATTTGCCAGCACGGAGTGAACGCATTGGATCACCAGCGAGTATAACTTTTGTTGTCATGGTTTCCGTTATTATTGTTGCTATTTCTGTTGTTGTTCTCAGTTACAATTATTGGAGTTTCGCCTCTTTCTCGCGTCTGGGCCTGAGCTTCAACCAACAAACAGGCAAGCCCTGAACGCAAATCCGGCAGAGGCCTCATGAATTTGCAATTCACCCCCCTTTGGAGCAGAGAACAGGGGTTTAGGGTTTAGACCCCCTGCAACTTGTAAATTACTATAGCTCATCCAACACCACATGCTCTCAAAGAATGGTGGAACAAGTTCCTTGTTGAGCGCCCCCCTCCAAGCCATCAGACCCCGATGTCCGGACTTGAAGCTCCTCAGCCCTGGCCTAAAGCCAAGAAATTGCCGGTTCTGCAAGAAGGGGCCCAAGAGACCTTCTGGGATTCGTAGGCAAGAGGGAGCAGTCAGGATTACATGGGAACTACTCAGAGAAGCTCTCAGATCGAGTATCCAAGGCCCCCATAGGCATGCCGGAGCTGCGTGCAGAGGCGCCAGCAGCGCTTGAACCCAAGTTGGGAAGCAGGGGTAGGACCACTCTACTCCAAAATTACCAACCATGGGTTCCCGGATGTGTTGCGATGCTCGTGGAATTTCCAATGTTACATAGTGTAGTCGTGCATGTTCATGTGGGCACTAGTGAAGGCAATCGAGGGGCTCACTTTTCCGGAGACTTAGACTTTGGGACGGGAGGGTAAAGTCCTCGTGACAACCTCTGGGCTTGCCAAGGTTGACGGTCGCATCAGCCTGGTTGAAACCTTTAGCATCCTTTGGCCCACATTTCAAAACAGTTCTCATGCAGCCTGAGAAGTAGCATGCATAATACGTACGTACGTACTTTCGTTCGTTCGTTCGACCGTTCGTTTGTTCGCTCGTTCGTTCGTTCCTTCCTTCCTTCCTTCGTTCGTTCGTTCGTTCGTTCGTTCGTGCGCTCGTTCGTGCGTTCGTTCGTTTGTTCGTTTGTTCGTTCGTACATACCTGCATGCATGCTTACATGCAGTCACGTGTGCATACTCACGTGCACACGTGC
Source organism: Symbiodinium pilosum (assembly GCA_905231905.1). Classification (NCBI taxonomy): domain Eukaryota; class Dinophyceae; order Suessiales; family Symbiodiniaceae; genus Symbiodinium; species Symbiodinium pilosum. Next base: position 15,093 of record CAJNIZ010012114.1, on the reverse strand, counting down.
GCACGTACCATCCATCCGTGCATGCATACATAATTAGGTGATACATGCAAAAGTGCTCTCCGACCGCGTTTACGTCGCGTCATGCCTCATACACTGTGAAAACCCTCTTGAGCCCAGTGTCAGCTGTAGTTCGGCTGCCACAAGATCTTTGGGCGTTGTCGGCATGCTCAGTCACAGCAGGTGTCTATGAATTATGGCAGAGTTGCCAGTCTCAGAAAGATGCTGCAAAAGCTAGATGGGTCCTTCCAAAAAAGCGTTTCCGCGCTGTGTATATAGCCCTTGCTTTACCCACCCTAGAAAGGACTCCTAGCCTTTAAATTAAAACCACCTGAGGGATGTGTCACAAATTCTGGTACATCCTCCTGGTCCACCGAATAGAGCTCCCTGACAATGCTATCACGCTAGACCTGGTCCTGGTGCGAACCCTCAAGCTTTTAACCTTGAGCCTCCTTTGAATATAGGGATTGGGGTTGGGGTTTCCACAAAGTTGTCAGAGACATGGATGCAAACAGGTTTCCATCAGTCCCTATCTCTACAACCCAAGACTCCCAAGACTCATTGTCATTGGTGCTTAGGCAGGATTCCCTACAATCACCCCATACATTTCCTTACAGTAACGGTACCCTCCCTACCTCTTCCAGCACCAGTACGACGAATGTCCTTCTCCTCCGCCCCAGGTCGAGTACAGCTGTGCCAGTTGCTGCTGCGCTCCCGCTCGTGGGCAGTCCAGGCCCAGGACTTTGGACGGGGTTCAAGGTTTACTTATTGGTTCTTGGTAGGAAATAAGGGAATAGAGTCCCTATGTGATATGTTTCCATACCAGCATCAATGCCCACTGTTGTTTCAACTACATGTACTGTTTCCGTATATAGCGGGTACCCCAATATACGCCCCAAGACAGTACAATGCTGGTTATAAGGGCCCGCGAAGAGGTACCCCTAACTTTGAGAACCCCCCTTCTTTCTGAGGGTTACAGGTTTTAGGGCCGGAGAGGGTCTGTTAAACAGGTGGGTTTAGGGTTTAGGATTTCGAGGCTTTTGGGTGCTTGGCATAGAGGGAGGAAATGGACCCTCAGCAATGTTGCTCATCAGGGCATTTTTTGGGTAGCCCCAGCCGCTAGAACAGTGCTACCGTCCTACCAGAGTCAAATGCTAGCTTCAGGGGCCTGATTTTTGAATTGAGGTAGACCACATCCCTTGTCAATTGTTGAGACTACAAGGGGACGGCTAGAATGATCCTGAATGGTTCAGGGTCTAGAGGGTCTCGGGTATGTATGGCTCAGGATTGAGTGCGTGAAGTTGTTTGAGCTGAGCCACTCGCCGCAACAATCATCTTAAATAGTAGCAATAGGAAAGAGACGATGTCCCTTTGCCATGCGTGCCAGACTTCATCTTTTGGGTTGCCCGGGTTTCTTCGCTGGCCTGCAGGGCATACAGGCAAAAGCCACAATGTCGCAGGACCGGGACTATGCATTTGCAACAACGTGTTGGGACGAGGCTCCAATTACTCTGGTGAGCAAAATCAACTTTGCAAGTTAGTAATGTGTGATTGGGGGGTCCAGGCTAAGTTTCTAAAAGCTTTGCTGTATTGAGCCTCCCGCCTCTTCCAATCAGGAAACAGGAGCAGCACAAGCCACCAACAGCAAGAGATCGACGACCTCATCATCCTTTAAGCCGGAAGCATTATACGTTACATGGGGATGTATGGGGAGCGGGGTCGATTTGGAACGTGAATCAGTTCCGTGGTTTCCATGGTTTCCATAGATTCTATGGTCCCTAAAGCTTGGACTGACGGCGCCATGAGAATATCAAGTCAGAAATCCTCGCACCCTCGGACTATTGGGGCGTAGCTTGGACTACAGTACTGGGCCGTAGGTTAGATTAACGGGAACGATCCTTGGACTAATGGGGCGAAGCTAAGTCAAACGAGGAGATGATAAAGTTAAATAAGAACTCCTCACACCCTTGGACTAATGGGCACTGGACCTAAAGACGGTATGCAGGATGCTCGGAAGGTCAAGATATTTCGAAGAATTTCGCCAACAAACTTACCAGGACCTGGCGGTTTCCACGTGTTCCCTGCGTTTAGGGCGACAGATATCTTGTGTTCCAAAATGATCATCTTCTGATACTTTTGTTCCAAAGCGAGGCTGATCGTTGTTCCAAAATGACGCCAATCGGTGTTCCGAAATGATCCCTCACCCGGATGTATGGCGTTGCAAAGGGTTATAAAGGGTAACGGAAAGGAGCTGGAGACTACAGTGCTATATATCATAAGTATGAGTATTAATTTCTATCTAGACCCTACACCTGGCCCTCTGTAGCGCGAAGGACCCTACCCCAATACTATCCGAGCAGGACTTCCAGCGCCCAGAAACTTTGATCGCGAAGGCCATCTCCTGTGTTTCTTGTTTGGACTGTAGAGCTGGGGCTCCAAGTTATAGCCTTGCTCGTGCAAGGGTTATGGGATATTATAGCGTCAAGTTTTGAGAGTTGGGGGGCTCCAAAATTCCGGTCGGTTTCTTCCGGTGTCCAAATTAGGGTTTAAGGTTGTGTGACACAGCCAGGAAGGTTTTGCACGGCTGTTGTGGGATAAGCAGAGGGACACAATGGATGCAGGAAATCTCTTGCCACCTTCTGTAGTGTCACCAAAGCACTAAAGCACTGCGTAATTACAACTCTTGGGGCTATGCACAGTGGTGCAAGATTTCCTCGATCCACAGTAGCATGAGGATTAACTATCAAATCCGTACCTCCAAGAAAGGGCCTGGCTGCAGATCAACATTTGAGACCCGAGAATCTCTGGTGTAGGGTCTCTGGGAATCGCCCTCAGCAGTAGCATCATGCTTTGTATGATGCTGGCAATTGCGTTTGCCAAGACTTCACATTATTCAGTACCTGTGCGTCTCCTTTTGGTCAAAGGCGCTCTGAGCAGAGCCACCCGGGTGCAAGGCAAGGCATCGGCGGGAACACGGCCATGTGCAAAAGCAGTGCAGCAGTTGCCAGACTGTTCCACATCCTCCCGCATAGTCTGGTGTGGGGAGCTCGCACGCGGACGCGAACCCTGGACCCCAAACTGAAAACCTTCCCAATGGATCCAGGTAGCCAATGTAGGTCATATCTATAGACTTTAGGGCCCAACGAGGTATTATTGGTATACCTGGCTCCCTAGATAATACCAATATAACCCCAGTTTCCACTCCATTTTCCATTTCCTTTACCATTTGATTCTCCAGTCTTCAGTATTGGTATTATTTGTAGCATCTACTAAGCCCTATAACCCTCAAACCTTAAACCCTAAACCCTAAACCTTAAACCTTAGACCCGAAAATCTACAAGCAGCAGGCTCAGAGGCTTACGAGACTGTGGGGGCCTCGGCGGCTAGAGGTTGCCTGGACTGCTTAAAGCCGAGCTCTCGCCATTGTGGAGGGTTCAAGGTTTGGGGTGTTGGGGTTTAGGGTTTGGGGGGGTTTGGGGTTTAGGGTTTAGGGAGGGATTAGGGCTAGGGTTTAGGGCTTTGGGCTTCAGAATTATGATGATAACCAGCCCTCACACAAATAATGGGGATTGAGGTACCAAAAAACCATTCAGATCAGAGGATTTGAAGACTCATCAGTTGGGTAATTGGACCCTCTAGTAGGAAGGCTTATGCTTACTTCGGGGACTATTTTTGGAACTTGCTAAGGGAAGCTTGGCTCCATAGTGCAGAGGCTCGCGATTTCTGATTCGGTGAAGCCGCGGCAGAAATGAATGTCACCGACGAACAGGTCAAAGTCTTGGCAGACTTGCCAGGAATCATGGACCATTGTGCAGCCCGAATCGTCCCGGAGCTCCAGATTCTTCACTTGTAAGTGGCGATTTGTCCGTGGCGACCTGCATGCAGCAGAATATATACTTGACTCCAAATTTCAGCAAGTCCTTGCTTTCTGCTTCAGCCAAGCGGTTTTTCGAACTCCTAAGCCCAAGGGAGCCTATGCCCACACTTCTGTCTCTGTGTCTGCAGTTGGCATATGGAGGTTTCCCAAAAATGGGGGAACCCTTTTGGGGGTCCCTATACTAAGGGTTCTAGTATGTTCGGGTCTATGTTGGGGTCCGCTTCATTAAGGAAACTACCATATATAACCCCGTCTAACCAACCCTATATAGTGGTTTCCATGTCATTTTCGATGTTCTTTTCCATCTGATTCTTGATGATGTGGGTAATATCCTTATGTCTTACCCAAAGCCCTTGACTATGGAAACTACGATATAATCCCTTGTACCCCGATACTCTAGTAGTAGGGATGTTCCCCAAAACCCGAAATTATGGACCCCAAACCTTATACCCGAAACCCTGAAATTCCAAATTAGGGAAACTACCATATGCGGCATGGTCTTGGTTTCCGGCAATCAGGCTTAGCTCTACCTACCTTCACAGCTTGGCTCATCAGATCCCGGCCCACAGTGCTTCCGAAATCCAGGGGGTCTGAAAAAGTAGGTGGAGAATTTGGATAGCTGGGGTTGTCATTTAGGTGTTAGGAGATTATTGTTTAAGGTTCAGGGTTTATAGGGAGTTAAAAGTATGCTTACCAAGTTTGCCTGACACGCCTCATAAACCCAAACCTTCAAGCCCTATATCATGCTGAAGCCCAGCTCCATTTGATCCTGCAATTGATTTTCACTTTGGCTCTCTGTTTGATTTTCCATCATTCCAATACTACTAATCCAGAAGCCTAAAACCTGCAGTTGTCCGGCTTGAGTCCTTGTTCTCCCAGATAACTTCTGACAAATACTGCGAAGCTGACGGGCATCGTTAATTAAGTATATAAAGTATGTCTTTAAGCCTTAGTGTGGGAGCTGACATCTATGTACATATACAAAAGCTACCCCCAAGGGCCTCCAATCAAATCTGAGGCCTGTGGCTTCGGGTTTCAGAGCTTATTTGCAGTGTGGACACAAGGGCGGTAGACACAGGTTTGTTGGATGGCGCTAGGCGTTGCCGTCTTGCTGCTTACTGCTGGCCTTTCTGGAGTATTTCATGCAGCTCTTTCCAATATTTCCGAACCTTACAGCGTACTTTGGGATGCCTTTATATATCCTACTGCCCCGTCACATATGCATGTCAAGTTGGTTGGGTTGCAAGACAACCCTCCTGGACCTTTGGGATGAATTCCTCTCCTGGGTCTCAAAGGGTACAGTCGAATAGCTAGCCATATCCATATCAGTAGAGCTCTTGGGTTCTTGGCAAAACTCTTTGTCGGGGTCCCTGGAAATGTCCTTGGCCCTATACAATGACATCCGGCAAAGTTTCAGCCCCAAACCCGCAGCGCTTAGTTGGGCCTTTATCCCAGAAATTCTTCGCGTGGCAGCCTTTCGATGGTGTAAGCTGCTAGGCCGTCCAGGAAATGATGGCAGTGAGCCAGGCAAGTCGGACAAAGGCCCCGCCCATTTGGGATGGGTTTAGGCAGGGTTTAGGTCTGAACACGTGTGTTGATTTGGTTTCTGCCGAAAGTCATTATAGGTTTTAAGGTCTGAGACGCTGCTGACAAGACATGTGCCTAACAAGTCCCACTGCAAACCACTGCTGTAGAGTGTGAGCATCCCCTACGTCTTTCCGAGGACATCGGTTTGCTTGTTGCTTGTCGCATGATGTTGTATGCCAAATGTCTTTTCCACATGAGCTGTTGAGGGGGTGCTAGTTGAGAGAGCGAGGTTGGTGGTTTGTTACGTAGAGATAGTTGCTAGCTACAAGTGGCCTGCAGGATGTAATTCGTGCTTGAGGCCCTGCAGAGGCTTCGGTCTTGATCCAGTATGGAGGGTGTTCCAGGTGTCCCTAGACCCTACAGTTGGGCGCGAGTCCAAGTGTCCCGAACGCCAAACAGCTCAAAGCAGGAGGTCTTGAGAACCATGGGGATACATTGAGATTGTGCAGATTTAGCAGGCATATCAAGGTCCGTGACAGGGATCATATGGAGAGTCTTCCGGGAAACTCCAATCCACGAGATGCGCTCGCACCCCCAGTGTCTAGATTTGTGGCTCTTGCTTACGTCTGAGATTGACAGGTGTGCCGCTCCGACACTTGTTCGTAGGGCCCCCCCAAGCCCTACGCCCTAACCCCCTCTGCATCTCAAACTGAATAACTTGAAGCTGCAGCATGGATCGCACATGAACAGGGTCGGATGCTATGTTCGTTGTTCTCGCTCACTGCATGCGCTGTTAAAGGACATTGAGCAGAAGCAGTTATGCAGGAGCCTTTGTGGGTGTGTATGGGGGGGGTCTAGGGGCGGGGTCTTGGACTCCACGCATGTGGGAGCAGGCTCTGGCATCGATCGTGGTTCATGGGCTAACTAGGCAGTCAGGCCTTTTGTGAGGGAGATGGCCAAAACGTCTTGCAATAGCCACAGCATCCTTCCCTGGCATCGTTAGTTTTGACAACCCTGCCCACATATCTAAGCAACAGCACGGCGTCCAATAATTGGGGATACCTCACGATCTGTTGAAGGTTGAATACTGCCTGAGCCGCCATCTTGACAAAGGCAGGGAAGGTTGAGGGTCTCTAGTAGATGCCTTTGCACCTCCAGCTTTCGGACTTGGGCTTCGGGGATTCGGCCTGAGCCCAGATCACGCGGAGCGTAGAGCGCACGATGCCATCAAGTTTGCGCATGATTCTGATCTTCATAGACAGTAGAGATAGATAAGTTGTGTTCGGGTAGGGAAAGGCAAGGGACTTGGGACTGACGTATGCATCATCCCTTAGGAGTCGGAGCATCTTGGGTCGTCCTGCAGTTTTCATCGAACGGGGTCCTTCCTTTGAATCGTTAAGTTGATGCTAGAAGTATGCTAGAGAACTCTGCAGAACCGAATTTTTCATAGTTTTGAAACGGGTCCTTGTTATGTGCGATGCACTTTTTTCGGGAAGTCGAACTGCTTTAAAAGCAGATGGGGGCTATTTTCAGGTCTAGGGCGAGGGATCCGGGGATATGTCATGTGAGGGAGCATTGAAGCAATACTGGATGAAGTACTGTGTTTGAGGGTTTGCTTTGTCTTCCTTCTTGAGCCCTCCATTCACGTAAACAGGAACTACCCGAACCCTCCCTTCATTTCTCTGTGAGGCTTGCATATTAGAAATAGGCACTCCTGCATCTTAGCTCACTTCTACACGATGCAACACGCCACATTGCTTCTCTCAAAAGCAATCACTCTGGACCCTGAGCCCTGAACCGCGACGGCTATGAGGCAAAAGACCCGGTTGGACAGTTCATTCTAGTTGAGCCACAGCGCAATGCGGTTCCAAGGGTTTTCCATGGCCATGTGCTCTCCAACATGTCACATAGTTACTCTGGGTTAATAGGGAATAACGGAATCGAATCACCTCAGAACCCCTATTTACGATATTCCTTTATCCCCTACTCATTCCCAGTAAGTTCAAGCCCCCAGCTTCTGAAAACCAGCCCGACTCATTGCGGCTTGGTGTAGGCGACGAAGCCTTGACCCTTGCGCTAGCCTTTCAGTCCCCCCTGAACTCTAAACCCTAAACTGTAAAGTTATTCAGGCAACACCCACCTAAGCCCTATATACCCCTACATAAGCCATAACTGAGCCTGGCCTAAAGTTATTGGGGTAACATGCCCTTAAGCCCTATATACCCCTACATAAGCCATAACTGAGCCCGGCCTAAAGTTACTGGGGTAACATCCCTTTAAGCCCTATATACCCCTACATAAGCCATAACTAAGCCTGGCCCAAAATTATTGCGGTAACATTCCCTGAAGCCCTAAATATCCCTGCATAAGCCATAACTGAGCCTGGCCCAAAGTTATTTGGGTAACATCCCCTTAGGCACTATATAACCCCTACATAAGCCATAGCTGAGCCTGGCCTAAAAATATTGGGGTATCATCCCCTTAAGCCGTATATACCCCTACATAAGCCATAAATGAGCAGCCTGGCCATGGTTTCAGCGCTAGTGCGTGTAGGCTTTTCATGTTTCGCCAGTTGCTTCAGCCAGACTTTTGTAATGACAGCAAAAGTAGCAGTAACGATAGTCAGAATAGTAATTTTTTATCAAGCCATCAATGGAGAACCAAAAGGAAAAACACATGAAACATGCATTAGAAGCCCTAGGCCCCTTTCAGGGTTTAGGGTATATAGGGATAAACAAGGATTTGTATAACTCAAGAATGCAGAATCAAATGGTAAAGCCGATGGAAGATGAAGCGCAAACTAGGGGGTTATAAGTTATAGGGGTTTAGGGTTTAGGGGTTGAGGGTTTAGGGTATGTAGAGTGCAGGCATCAGGTAATAATGGGGAGTCAGTTGAAAATGGAAGGTCAGATGTACGAAGACCTTTTTAAGATTTTTAGGGTTCTGTTCAAAAACACCCAAGGGTCTCTCATAGCTGCCCTTCTGGATAAAAGTAGTTCTTACTGGCTTTTTGTGGGGAATAAGGAGCTATACCCCCATATCACCCCATATAATGTATTCCCATCTTTCCTACTAACCCTCAACCCTAAATCCTAAACCCTATGTAACATATTCCATTCAAGTAAACTCAACTCTAACTCTTGCACATCGTGCAGACAGAAAAGTCCGAGGGGTAAACCCTAAGCCCTAAGCCCTAAACCCTTAAGCCCTAAACCCTTAAACCCTAAACCCTGAACCCCTAAGTAAGGCGTTAGCTCGCCTTTTGCGTCCAAGCCTGAAAAGCCTTGGCTGTGAGCACCCAGACCCCTGGGAGGATCTAGAAAGTACCCTATACTACTATTGGGTAAGTTCTAGGAACCCTTAATGGGGATCTACTTTCTAGATCCTTCCAGGGGTCTGAGCAGGTATGGGTTTAGTGGAAGCAAGCAACGCAGCCTTCTTAGACCTAGAAAATGAAGGACAGGGTGTGTTTGGGGTTTAGGGTTTAGGCTAAAATTTAGGGTTTCGGGTTTAAGGGGTAGATTGAGAACTAGGATTTGCAGGGCTGCAAGGGTCAGGATGGGTGTTTCCAGGGCCTTAGGCTTCATCAAGGGTATGGAGGGTCTAGGCAAGTCATTGGAACCTTCATTGCAGTCTGACAGTGGGGCCTTGATACTGCCAGGATGCTCTGGGGTTCAGGGTTTAGGGCTGCGGGTTTATGGATCATGCCTTGCCATTCTGTCTGGAATCATCTACCCTAAACCCTAAGCCCTAAACCCTTATATGTTGGGCTTTTCTCTCAGGTATCGGAAGCTTTGGGCTGTAGAGTCCAAACTGTTTGGGGTGCACGATGGGTCTGTGTTTGGATTTGAATGAAAATACCAAAGTCGCGCCTTCCTCATGTTGTGGGTGTCCTAGATACTCCCTTCCCCCACTAGCGAAGCATATTACCCTGAATGTTAGCAGCGATGTCTTCATTATTGGGGCCTATGGCCGAAGAATACTTCCAATATCAGATCTACAACACCTCTTCCCATATCATCTTCCACTTGATTCTCCATGATTAAACTTCTGGTGGTACAAGGCCCAACCAAAAACCTGAGCGAAGCGCCAGAGGGACTGATTAGAATGGTCTCAGAATTTGAGAACAAGACTTGCCTGCCTCCGTAGCTGCAGAAGACCGCTACACAAGCCTTGTTAGCCGCAGCCATTTGGGGTAGCTTGGTGTCGCTGATTTCCAGCCCTAGCCTACTCTGGGGGCGCAAAGTCTATAGAGAGTACCTCACTTGTTCCCTTTTCTGAAGCCCCAGGGTAATGGGGGCTGACATGGCTGATGGCCTTTATAGCATTCCAAAGTTCGGGCAGTTGTCAAATCGATATGGTTTTGCATTGAAAAAAACACTGTTATTAGTCTCCTGCACCCGCATCATACCGAAGTACGCATTTCTTCTATCCAGGTGAAAAAAAATTCTGCGTCCTCTGTAGAGGCAATACTTTAAACAGGATGTTTTGATGGCGGCCACACACAGGACCAGAATTCTGCAAATTTCATAGGTCTGAACGCCTCCACCCACAAAAGGCCCATAGAACCCTAGGCCCTAAACCTTCATAGCAATTTCATGTGTCATGACAAGAGGACGGCCAGCGACCGGGTATGCGGCTCCCACTGCTCAGGTGCAAGCGCAGCTTCCCGTCTTCAAGTCTGTTGTGTTCAATAAGAGCATGTTGAGGGATTCTGGTAACCCCAACCCCCGCTGTTTGGTGCCTAGAACTATCAACCTTCAGAGTAGGGTCCTAATTTCAGGGCTTGGGGTTAACTCTCCTAGACGAGGACCAGTGTTCGGAGGTTTAGGGCGGTTCACCGGACGAGAGTTGTGGGTTTGGGTTTCAAGAATTGTTGATGAGGGAGCTCAACCTGAAGAATGTTGTCTTACATCTCTGCTTTCTGATTCCTGCTCCAAACAGTTCCTTCTAGTAGGCCAGTAGGCCCCACTCTTGCTTTCAAGAAGCCTTTCTCTTTACAGTCTGCACCCCTATACAGGCTCCCCCAACAGGATGCCTAAGCCTGGCTCCCGAACCGTGTACAAAATGCCTGAACCATGACGGTCATTGCCTTTGATGGTTGGCTTGGGCCGGTCTTCGTTCTTAATCTTCACGGCCTCTCCAAGTCGGAAAAGGAACTTACCACAACATCTTTCTGGGTTTCTGAAGATAACCGCCACAAAACAAATCCCAGGGATGCTAAGTAATCAGGGCTCCACCATGTAAGTCGGGGAAAATTAATTTGGGGTAAGTCCTGCAGGGCTTTCGAGGGGACAATTCTTCTCAGCGTTTTCACTCTCAACCTCTTGGACATGATGTGCCAGCTGAGCGATTCGCATTACTTTGTTGCTAGCCTGTTACTGTTCCGATTAGGACAAAAGCTCGCTCTGTTCCATCTCCTTCATTGATCTGAGACCTTGAAAGATGGTGTGTGTGGGCTTTCATGCTAGCTTTGGCTACTTCGAATCCTCAACTCCAGTTCAGCGCAAGAAGCCCCAAAAACAAGAATCCGGACCTCCCAAGCACCCGCAACAATTGCATTTTGCTAAGCACTCTCTGGGCTATTATTGCTTTAGACAACTTCAAGGTGCTTTGTTAAATGGATGTCGTGGAATTCTCGGATGCACAAATCTCACTCGCTCATACATAGTAGTTAGGGAAGAATGACGATCAAAAGAAAAAGAACATGAAACGAAATGGAAACTGAGCTTGTATAAGGGCTTCAAACGATTATGACCAGCAATTATTATAGTCCTAGATTTCTTGTATGACTAAGGTGCAGGGTACTTCTACAGGGCCTTTAGCTGAAATTGGTACCCTTTCAGGGTTGTACGTTGCATTTACTCACCCACTCTTTGCGCTAGAGCAGTCATCATCCTACAACAGTGCAGCCATGGCCATGGACACCACCGCCGCAGATGGGTTGATTGCAATTCCCAGGACATTTTAGCCCTAAGGGCAGTGACCCAAACCCTAAACCCCACACCAAAACCCTTACCGACCTTCAGGCTTAGTTGGAAAAGGGGGCAGCGGATCCTTGCAGCAGTCTCTCTATAATTTCACCACTGTTACCAAAAAAGGGGAGTCCCGCATGTGCATATAAGCGCCATATATGCGTATAGAACCCCATAAAATCCTATGTCCCTATATATCCCGATTCAACAAACCGGTTCCCCCTTTGCCGTCTCTGGAGTCTAGCAGAGGCAAGAGACGGCTACGGCTACCGATGCTCCTTGATCACATGCAGAAGTTGAGGGTTTCGCCTAGATGGGCTCATTCTCGTGACCTCACCCGACCTTTGCCCAAACAGTGGTTGATGCAGAACTTGGTTTTAAAGGGTGCTTGAGTGTATACAATCTGGATGGTTGCAGCCTATTCGAGCTTTCAGGGATATGACCTCAGCCGGGCCGCTGGCAAGCAAAGCTTTAACAAGTGGACTCAAGACAGCTGCATTACCACCAGGAATCCCCCATACACAGTGCAGGGTTCAGGGTACCCTCTGAGGTTTCAAGTGTAAGTAATTCAGAAAGATGCGTAAGGGCATAGCACCAAATGCTTTAGCATACTCCGCTCATCTCGCAAAGTAGACCATGCAAGCTGGTGTGGATATTCCGCACAAAGCTCCACAATATGATCCTTTTGTTGGGCACCGAAGAGCCTAGGTGCCAACTGCAGCTGAGAGTCGGGAGTCTTCTGAGGACGGAAGGGCACAGGAAGTTTGTTTTGGTTAAGTAGGTTCTTCCCCTAAGAACCCACCCCCAACATCAAATCTGCATCCCCATAATAAATACGGTCCCGTAGGGAATGTCTATTTCAAGACAAAGGGAATACCAGCCTTACACCCTCACCCGCCGATCACAGGATTCTGGCACCTCAGGTTGAACACCAGGTTTAGCGCTTCGGGTTATGGAGCCCTCATGACAGACAATCGTACTTATGTCGCAGATGTAATGTCACTCCGGGATAGTGACAATCATATGAAGGTTCCTATAAGTTGCTGTTATACCATTATTACGGGGGCTACTGAACATTATATATCGCAAGCATTGAAGTAGTAGGTCCCACTTTGTGTTACACCCAATGATTGGACCCATGGAGCACCTTACACTTCATCTATGAGCATGTAGGACGAAGCCCAATAAGAAAGGCCGTTAAAGATCGAAAGAAGTAGGTGTTCAGTGAATGGGGATAGTCGGAAGTTCGCAGAGAAGACTTATCTATACGCTTCTTCCGGTTAAACTACGAACTACTATTCACCAGCAAGGATCCGAGGACGGAGCAGGGCTTCACCTGTGCAGTTACAGCTCCTGATCAGAAAGTTTACAGATGATTCGTAGGGACAGGAGCAACGGATCCGTACAGTAGTCCTCACGTAGTCCACAGTAATAATCTAAACAGTATCCCTTTGCCTTCCATTCCCACCTAACTGCATTAAGAAAAATGGGCTTAAAGGCTGACGACAGCAAAATTGAAAGTCGGGTTCATTCTTCAATCAGAGCTTGACCGTGTTAGCCATCTCAAGAGAAGCCCCAAGTACAGGATTTGAATGTCTCGTCCCAAGCGAATTACATACTGCAGGTGAGTGGGGAATGAATGAATGGAATCTGGTGATACTACAGACTTCGTGTTGGAGGGCTCTGTTCCGTGCCTCCGGTGACAAAGTGTACCTTCTGGATGCTTCCTGGAGCCTATCGTGGCCTGCGCAAGGCTCAATGATGCTCGATGTCCGTTTTCTCAAGTGTGCGGCCCATCGGGGGCCAAATTTCCAGTCCCTGGGATAGTCCCTAGATCGCGACTAGAATGATAATAGCCCTCATACCGATAAGTTTGGGAATAGAGCTCTTTTTAATGCACAAGGTCTCCGGGTTACGGGTTTCCATTTTCTTGTGACCCAAAACCCTAGACATTAACGCACGTTTCAGCCCTGGGCCTCTCACCTTCAAAACCCTAAACCCCAGGCCCAGACCCTTCCATATGATTCGAAATGAGTAATCAGGGTGGAACCCTTCCCCACGTCAGGGCATAGCTCCAGCTATTACTTTAACCGTAACCCGGCAGAGATCTACCCACAACACTGCAAGTGGCTCATGTGAGCTGCTGTCAATGTTCGGCTTATTAAGGAACCTGTAGCAGTGGACATAGAGGTCCCTCGTGTAGTTTAGTCTAGTCTCTAATCTAGTCCCTAATAAGGAATCATCGTCCATTTAATTATGTAGGAAATATTGAACTGTAGCTCATGCAGTCTTTGAGGATTTGGAGGATGAGCCCGAGATCGAGCTTCCGGCCCCGATCTCATTCGAGGGGGTTGTGGGCTTGGGGCTTATAATACCTTGTTTCATCTTCGAAGGCTAAATACACAATTTACAAATCATGCAAGTTTTCTAAGCCTGATGCAGGATCGGCTAGAACCAGTAGGGTTGAGACATGTTAAGACCTAGATGGGTCCAGGCTGAAAGTCCTTTTCAAGTAGGTAGGGTAGGGGACATGCAAAGCAGTCCGCAGGTTGTGTGCTGTAGCTATTGCAGGGCGACAGGTTAGTTTCCCTGATTTCCTGTGGAAATGAAAGCAGCCTCGGCAGGGTATGAGCTGCGGTCAATATTTCCCACATACTCAATGGAAGATCAAATGGAAAATAGCATGAAAAATGACATGCACATGGGGTTCTTGCCATTTGTGACCCATTGGTTTCAGAAAGACAGGACTGACAGGTCAGAGTTTCTCTTGGTACCCAATAATAGCTGAAGCCTACCGGGCATGTAAGGACTACCGGGCATGTAAGGACACAAGGCTCAACGATCTACATGAGACCTCCATGTACTGGGTTGCGCTTAAGGACTTTGAATTAAGTTGCCATATTATGGGTACGTCGTAATAACTTAATTTTAGGCTCCTTAACAGCAACCCAGCTTAGACCTGTCAAGCCCAAGCCCCAAGCGCAACCTTGTTGCTGTCCACGTCAAAGCTCGAACCAACATGACAAAACGCCGTGTGTCAAAGGGCAAAGGTTTTGCAAGCGGACCAGCTGCTAAGCCTGCCCCTCATGTCAGAATCCAAGCCCTGTACCCTCTAGATGTCCGCAAGGAATGGCATCCCCAAGAGAAGCGGCCGCAACAACCGCATGCGCCAGATGGATGGAAGGCATCTGAGTGGGGGAGAGGTGGACCCATGAATATGGCATCTGCATCTTGCATAAATCACGAAACCATTCCCTTGAAAGTCCTTGCGAGTATATGATCCTGCAGGTGTTTTGGTTGGGTTCTGCGCTCCAGCTTGGGAGTTTGAAGTTCAGGGATATGGCAAGCACGGGCTTTTAAGATATTACAGTATACAATGTTCTAGCTTTCTGGCCCTGAGCCCAGAAGCTTAAACAAAAATGTTCACTCCATTCTAGGGGTGGAATGTCCGACAACGCTGTCGGGTTTATAGTCCCCATTAAGTAGATAGAATATGGCGTTGGGATATAGTTGAATAAGATCTCCAGATACCCCATAGTCTATCTACGCAAGGGGGACTATAGAGTTTCGGGTTCAAAGTCCGCTGAAGCTTTGTCTGGAGGCTAAATGGTAGTTTCCCAAAATAAGGGGACCCCAATATAGGCCCCAAAATACTACAATCCTTACTATAGGGACCCCCAAAAAGCACCTCTAATTTTGGGAAACCCTGAAACCCTA
>CAJNIZ010012113.1:210219-227115 GCA_905231905.1 Symbiodinium pilosum | reverse complement strand
TGGTAATTATTTAGGCCCCTGCAATACACGGAAATTCCTGCAGTCCGGAAGGCCGCCTATGAAGCCCTCTTCTTAGGACAGCGAAGTCCTGCAGCAGTGCATAGTTGGGACCCTGGCGGCAAATAGGATGTTGGTCGTCGAGGTCCTCGCGATGTAAGCCTTCGGCAGAAGATCGAAACATTCTACCGGATATCCCAATCTACTTGCGTGTGCATGGAAATTTATGAGGGTAGGTACATACATCGGTATTATACACTAGCTCCACATATGAGCTGTAGTCTAAANNCCCTATAGTAGTCCCCTATAGTAGTCCCCTATATAACCCCCCTTTAAGGAGTTTAGACTATAGCTCATATCATCCCCACAGGCAACAGGCACGGGCCTCCTCTTCCAGTTGAGACAGACGCTGGAAAGCATGGGATGTGAGTCTAGCAGTAGTGGCTGCGAACACGACCTACACCCAGACATATAAAACCAGCTGCGTACAAATCAAGTTTGCGGCGTTCCAGGAGTTTGTCAGTTTCGATCCCAATTTTCGACGTAACGTTCATGATGGCTGAGATGCCACCCGGAGTTATATCGAAAGACACCCTTCATGCACGGTTAGGGCCAATGCAAAATTGAAGCCGTACTATGGCATAGGAGACATTTTCCCCGATGAGAAAGCTGCCGGCCCATGCTCAGTGCATGGGTGGGTTCTGACAAGTATGGAACAAACCTTGTTAGTTTAGGGGGTGTAAACATGGGGAGACTAATCCACAGAGACACCATGTTTCGCGGCCGCGGAGCATAGGAAAACCCTCTCCACCATGGAAAGGCATATGACGCGTTGCTGTAACACCTGGCTGAAATTTCCAGCGGCAAGGGTGTGCTTGGGGCGCTACAGCAAACAGGATCTCAGTGTTTTGTGAGTATATATGAATGTCTATACGGGGCAAGGGAAGGTACTTTTTGGACACAAACCATTCCGTTTATACCAAATGATAATGCCGTGGCAGTACCTGCTGGGCTGCTGTTGTTGCTGCCCATACTATTGTTACCGTAAACTTCTCCTACTATCACTGGCACTACCACTACTATACGACGACGACTACTATTACTGCTACTGCTGCTGCTGCTACTACTACTACTACTACTACTACGACGACGACGACGACGACGACGACGACTACGACTCCTGCTCTTGCTACTACTACTGCAACAGCGGCTGTGTCAACTGTCAAATCGGAGGAGAACTTGAGACAGGCTGAAATGCAGCACCGCCTGCACAACAAAGCAGCCTCAGCTGAATTATACAATTTCCCCTGATCTTGAAGACCATCAATGACGAAACATTCTGACTGCCCCCCCAAATAGGGACTTTTGTTTGATGTAAACGCTGTAGACTGTAGAAGGCTACCGATGGTACTACATTTGGGGGAGCATTATTAGGATAGCCCCTGTAAGCCCGTATACAAACCCACCTTCCATTGCATTTTCCATTTTCTTGTCCATTTGATTCTCCAGTATTGGGGTAATGCGTCCCTATTTTCTTGCCTGTCCTTGGCGCGCAACGTGGCTCATTTTGGACTGGCCCTCAGGTCGGCTAGTTCCTATGTCATGCATATTACGAAACAATAATGCTAACTAAATTCATTGGCAAACATGAAAGATTTTGGGATGATGTCTAATTATAGCTAGGGCTTTGCCCTTCCCAGTTAAACTCCGGCCGAGCATTGCAGTTTCAGCCCTGTAGTTACTAGGGGTCCTAGAAAAAACCAGAACTTCAAAAGCCGCGAACCACGTGAAGGCTGCATCTTCGGTGGCCTCCATGGAGGTTTCCAGGAAAATCTTTCCATCGCCGTGTATTGACACCTGAAGGATGGTGCAACATCCCCTGATTGCAGAATAGGCGTTTCCCCCCAAAATAGGCTCTTCACAAATACTGCAACACCATGTTGAGTCGAGTGGAGTTTCTAACAATCGGGGGTGAGTGCACGGGGGGATTAAAACAGGGGAGTGGTTATTCGGACAGCAGTTCAACCTCAAATGCTTTCACACTATACCCGACTGAGGCTGGATACTACTCAACACAAACTACATGAGCCATTGTCTAAACTCCTAGTTTCCCCCCCTAATAACCTCTGTAGTAACTCCCCCGTATATAACCCCCAAGATAATCTAAACCTTAAACCCTAACCCCAAACCCTAAACCCTAAAGACCCTAATCCCGTTTAAGGAGTTGGCTTGTGGCTCACATGCGCTTGGCCTCGGAAAGGCTGGTTTCAGATTCCATGGGGGCTCGAGAAATCTGAAGCATGCAAGTTCGCCTGTGCGGGTTTGGGCTTCAGGTTATTAGCATTTGGTGTCTTCCGGCTGTAGACTTGGATTCTCCAGACTGATCATTTTGGTGCAAAATATGGGGGAGCTCGGTAGCGCGCAGCCAACGTAACAAAGAACAACAATGGTTCGCAGAACGCTTTTCCAAGTCTTTCATGTACAGACATCGCCTTGACACACTTGTATTCCTCCTTAAACTCAAGTGTCGAAGGTCCATTACAAGAGGAGTCGTGCGCCTGAACACCAAGCAGCCTTTGCTTGAAACTTACATCTCTCCATCGAAGCACGGTGCCCGTGTGCGGCGCAGTGTGCACTTATTCTTTTCGGACGTATTGGCCGCAGTTTTGCTTTCACTATTTTGCTAGCACTACTGCTGAAATGCTCTGCTTGCTCTCTTCGTTCTTCCATGTGTTTCAGTCATTACCTGCTTTCCCTGTAGCTCTGCTGTAAATCCTATGCTCCCAAGCGCTAAACTTGCAACTTAACCTTTCGCGGGGCGCAGTGCCGGGCGAAGGGATGGCCAGGTCCTCCAGCTGTCGCTTTACCTGCTCTCAGTGAAGTACAAACAGGGCTTCAGGGCTTAAGGTCCGGGTACCATTTGGGGGTGTCTATAATTGGGATTATAGTGCAGTATATTTGGGTCTACATTGGGGTCCAAGGGATTCTGCGGGAGCATTTGTGTCGATTCTGGATGTACGTATAGCCTTGACATGTAAGTTTGCGCTGCACAGCAAGCCGCCCCGCACTCTGTTGGCATCTTGGCCAGTGAGGGCTGGGTTCATCAGGGTTTAGGGTTACAGGGCTTAAGGGGGTCTTTTTAAGCCATCTTAAGCAGACAAGGTCAAAGGCACAAAGGTGCTACATTGAAGGATCCAGGCTAAAGGCTTGGCATTTCACAATTCAGCGTTGAGGCTCTCAAAACTTAGGAAATACTGTTCCAGGCTCGTTGGCTCAGCGTTCATGGTACCTCTGGGATACGGGCGTAGGTAAAAACCCTGTAAGCTTACATAGCCCGTTGCGCAAGGCATAGTAACGTTATAGTATCCCCGACAAGGCCATGTACCTAAGTTAGCCGACCCGCTAAGTGCAGCACTCAGGGCTGGTTAGGGGAATGGGCTTGGAGAGGACAAGAACCAGGAAAATGATTTGGCAACTCTAATATCGCGGTTTGTCACGTTCAGGTCAGGTTTCATCCCAATACGGATCTGGCCATGAGATCTTTCTCAGACCAGAGCTCGTACTCCAAAAATCCAGGCAAATAAACATTCAGGACCGCCTCTCCCTCTTCCCGAGATGTTGTGGGCAAGGATACAGTAGCGTCGCAGCATCACTGGGACACCAAGAGAAGTGTGCAACCAAAATGGAACCTGATCGGCAACAGACTCTCCAACTTTATGAGCCTTGCATCGCTATCTTGTTGGGGAGGACGACTTGAGCTTAGAAAGCTAGGCTCCAAAGCCGCATACCTCACATATCTCACCTAACCCTCTGCTGCAAAAACTACACTAGTATCATTACTAACAACCGTCTTTACTATTGCTACTACTACTACTACTACTACTACTGCTACTACTACTACTACTACTACTACTACTATTACTGCTACTGCTACCATGCTTAAGATTACTGCTATTCGCACTATGTTTGCTACTATGATTACTACTACTGTTAATATTCTTACTACTATTGTTGCTCTATTTACTATTGCTTCTATTGGCGCTACTATTCCTACCACTATTCCTCCTCCTACTCCTACTCCTACTACTACTACTACTACTACTACTACCGCCGCCGCCGCCGCCATTATTGTTATCATTGTTATCATCATTCTTACTACTATTGCTACTACTATTGTACTACGATTCTAATTCCAAGTAACTTTTAATACCATTAGCATTACTATTGTTACTAGTATATGCAACGCTCCAAACCCCAGAGGCCTTCCACACAGAGTCCCAGGAGTCAGCCGTGATTGCGAGCCACACCATGGCTGATCCTACACCCTGCACCCTAAACCCTTAGGGTGTAGGGTTTAGGGCTTAGGTGGACCCCCCCCACCCTGTAATAGTGACTTGAAAGGATAATACGAGGATTACATTAGAGTGCTATTGTATTCCTGTTATACCACTATTACAGTGTGGGGGGGTCCACCTAACCTAAACCCTAAGCCATGCTCTTGAAGGACCCTCAAGGCCATTA
This sequence comes from Symbiodinium pilosum, assembly GCA_905231905.1. Lineage (NCBI taxonomy): Eukaryota > Dinophyceae > Suessiales > Symbiodiniaceae > Symbiodinium > Symbiodinium pilosum. The sequence goes on along the minus strand of CAJNIZ010012113.1, from coordinate 222,597 downwards.
CATGGGTAACCCCCAAAATTAGGATCGCATTTTAGTGCCCGAAAAATTGTGCAAAATATACTTCATAACCAAAATGGGCCCATAATTTGGAGAGGAACCCGCATGGTTGACACGGTTTTGGGTCTCCGGAGCACTACTAGAACCATGCGAAGTGATGCGGCTACAGGCTTCGTAGGAGTAGTTGGCTGGTCCTTCTCTTCCTGAAGCAGGAGAGCGCCTCTTGTACCGTGTGCATACCTGTATATATATATATATAGTTACATATATATATATATAATAACTATAGTTAAACATAACTATACATATATATATACACATGTATACATCTAGTCATATAATCTGGTGCGTGTTGGTGCCTCGTTCTTAGCAGTTGAGAGGCTTTTGGACCTTGACTGTCGAACGGAGCGAATACGATACCCATTCTTGCACTATGATTCCAGCACATAGGCATGGCAAGTGGATGCGGCCACTCCCATGCCAACTGTGGGGCAGCACCCAACCGAATTGTAGCCATGCTGCGCAACTCCCACTTCTAGAACTTTTACAAGCGGTTGTGGTGACTCTGCCTTTAACTCCATGAACCTATTCCGTGGCCCTTTTGAGCAGCAGCACTGGAGGACAACAGCAAGAGGCGTAAAGTGGCTACCCAAACGACCAAATCATCCGGGGGGTGTATAGCAGGATGGGAAGTCTGGAAAACAAATTTGCTGGCAGTTAGGGCCCTCCTTACAAATTTACTTGGTTCTTCCTCGTGAATACCTTAACATACTGTAATATACTATAACGGTGTATAACATACAAAAATATACTATTACGTATCTAAACAGTTCCCTCTAGCCTAGAACCCAACAGCCCGCTGATCAGAGTGCTGGGGATCAGCAGAGCTTTCTGGTGTAGGCCATAGGGTTCGATACTGCCGGTGTGAACAATCAACCTCCGTAAAACTCTGAGGTAAAGAAGGCTCTGCTGCTGCCGCTACAAGGGCTCCACCAGGTAGCACCATGTCAGGATGTGGTTTGGGATCTTAGCTTCTGTATCTCTTAGCTGCAGTCCCCCTTGATGCTCCAAAACCTGTGGGTCTGTACAGTACTGTGCAGCCATTCCAGCTACTCAGGGAGCAACCCCAACCCAGAGGCCCAAGGACCAATGCACTTACTGGTTCTTTGTAGGGAATAGGGGCATATACTACATAGTGATTATATACTTACATAAGGTTTAGGGTTCAGGGTAGTTTGAGGGGTATATTCCCTTATTACCTACTAAGAACCAGTAAGCTTGGCGCTAGGATCTGGGCCCAATGCGTGTGGAACACGGGGAAGAACCCAAACTGAGCCATTTCATGCTAATGTCTAAACTTGAAATTGAGACAATGTGGGATTGTTTCGTATATAAAACAAGAATTCACGGTGAGATCGGAGGAGGTTGTTACAATTTGCCAGCTGAACTCAAATGCTGGCCTCGTAGGAGCCTGCTTTCCACCCGGCGCCCGCCAGAGCCCGCTCAACTTCCCTGAGTGCAAATGCAATAATGGATCAGTATAGGGTTGCTGGGTATATTCTAATGAATTGTACTGGGACGTAGCGGGATGATATGAGCAATAGCCAATATTTCCCGCATAATTTCATGGACATGGGTCGGGTTCCCTATTAGGGACTATATCAGGGACTATACTAAACTAGAAGAGGGACCTTTATGTCCACTGGTGAGGGCCGCTTTAATAAGGCAAATATTGACAGTAGCTCATAGTAGCTCATATGGCTTTCAGTCATGCCTCTACTTAGGGTGCTCAAACGGGGACTTTGGGTGCTGGACTTCGGGCTTCAGGGTTCAGTGTTTGGCTTTGGGGCTTGAGCACTAGCACGGCCGAAGCAGAAACCAACGAAGTCCAAACTGACGGAGATAGGTCTCATGGAGAGGTGGATATTCTAGGCCCCTAGCAGCAAGGGCAATGGAAGAACCAACAATGCTGGTGATGCCAGGACAGTAGTGATACGATGTAAAGAAGAATAATGATATAATAGTAGCACAGCAAACTATTAAAAGTGCTAGTAATAATAGTAATGGCAATAAGAGCAATAATCATAGTAAGCATAGCTGTCATACTTGCACATCTTGAGACCTGCCATATGGGATGCCAAAGCTTGCTGGCTCGTCCTGACTTGCCCACCTCGAAAGCCCAAACCCCTGTGCAGAGTAGAATTTCCTATGGCTGCTTCTGAAGCCCGCCGGATCCTTGAGAATGACTACTTAAAAATGCAGTGTAGCCCAAAACATTGCAACTAAGAATTGCAGAGGCCAAGGCTTTTTCTAGGCGCATTGTTGTGTCAAAGACTACGCTTTCCTGCAGGCCCGCAAGAACAGTAAGGAAAATCTGATCTTGCGCCCCCTAAACCCTAAGCCTAAACCGCAAAACATTACTTTACTCCCTAGTCGCCCTATTCAACATCTGGACAGGTGTCTTGTGCAGCTGATCCGTTGCAGGTTCTGCGGAGCCTTTGATGTACCTCGGCCCACAAGGCAATACCCCTGCAGTTGATGGACAAAATCCTGCATGATCCCATATAAGGAATTCAAGGAAGCATGGTCAGACAGGATTTGGTCCATCAACAGTGGGACAGCAAGGAGGGAAACCCTATGTCCCAGCTGATTTCTGGCGCAGGGGCCTGTTCGCATAGCTGAGCCAGAGCGAGGTCATGCTAGGTCTTCTCTTAATCTTCCTTTAACCGCGTCAAGTCAACTCAGCCCATCCTGAAACATTAGAATCTGACTCCTCCTCAGCCTTCTGAAGCTCCAAGCCCGGATGCCTCAAAGTCAGCATCCTGAATCAAAAGCTGCACCCAAGCGCAAACCCTACCCTCATCAGGCAGATATCGTTCAGAAGAATCTAAACTTGGCCAATTAGAAGAAGCAGCCATGAGTTCACATCACGGTAAGCGATCGCTTAGCATAGGCCATGCATCCGTGGGTTTGGCTTACTGGTGCTTAAGGGGCTGAATGAAAGTAATAACCCCTATACAGATCCCCTTACGATACCTATGTTGACTCCCAGGTCTGACATAGCCTGAAGTAAGGTCATGTGTGCACCATGTTCAAAATTGAGCCACCATTTCAGCTATAGTCTAAACTCCTAGTATCCCTATTAATGACCCTTATAATGGTCCCCTATATAACCCCCTCTATGGAATTTAGACTATAGCTCATTTGAGGTGAGGTCGGGTGACATGCTTTGTTTTGCCGTGCGTCATGAAGGCCCTCCATCCAAGGATCTTGGAGCCAACTGGCTTCTTGCTGGTTTAGGGTTAAGGTTTTAGGATTCAGTGCTACTGGGGCTGTATACCCTTTTTGTTTTTCTTATTATGAAATGCTCTCAATGTTCAGTACTTTCATGGGGCTATGATGGGCGCCCGGTATAGGGACCAAAAATTCAGGACGTCATGAGGGGTTATCAAGGGCTTTTGGGCATTGCTTATGAGGCCTTCTTAGTTTGGGGTAATCCCCTCCCCGTAGTATTAAACTCCCCCACCACCCCTAATCTTAGATTATCCCAATATATTATTATAGTATACCACAATGGGGGTATCTAGTATTAGCGGGGTTGAGGGGTTTTGATATTAGGGGCAGGGGATTAGTGCATATTTGGGCAGGCCCATGGTAGTCCTATGAATTTAACGTTCCAGCCATGTATGTCTCTACTTCTTACTGCCCACTAGCCTCGAGGTGCTCCAGAACAATAAGATTTAGGGTTTAAGGCTTAGTGTTTAGGGTCAAAGAAGCCCCGGCAACCCGACGTGACCAAGGCCACCACACTGGAAGACCATTTTGGAGCTTCATCCTGAGGGTTGAGGGTTTAGGGTTTGATGTTTGGGGTTCAGGGTTGAGGGTTTGATAGGAAGGGTTTCGGTTGGGTACTGCCCCCCCTCAATAACAGTTGGATAATATTTATAATATAATTATATAGAGCTCTTAATAGGACCCCTAATACAGACTGTTACTGGGTGGGGGCAGTATCCAAGGCTTAGGGTTCAGGGTTTGATTTTTGAGGCACGCCTAGCTCAGATTTCGGGTACCACTGTTCTGGGCTGCGAGTAAGGAACTTAAAGCAAATTACCACAATTTGCGTGTGCGCATACATACATGGTACATAATGCGTAGTCTGTTTAACGTGTACTCATCACATATCTCAAATTCGTTACAAGCAAACCAGAATTACATCGTCTTCCTCCAAGGCAAGAAGTAACACCCAGAAAACGCCACACAAAGCATCCGAGGTACGCAACCATTGGGAGTTCGAAGTCTATCAGGTGCTTCGAAGAGAACAACAGTCCCTACAAATGGTCCGCGAAATCAACCCCCCCATTCCGTACTAAGCATCCTAAACCTTGGAAGATGGACGTGGCAGCTTCCATTTTCCTTCCTATTCCCCCATGACTGAGCACCAAGGATAAGCCATTATGGCCCCAAAAGGGGTTCTTTGAGGAATGCCCATATCAGTGCCATCCTCCCGTGAAGACTGTCAAGCATATTCTTGCCAGCAATTTGCAAAGGCATGTAGAGAGCAAGTGAAGAGTGAAGAGAAACACCGGCCCTGCATGAAGCGTGGAAAGTGGCTGGCAAGAGGCTGCTACAACAAGGCCTCCTGAAAATGGAATCCCTTTGCTTTGTTCAGGGCTTGGCATGCCATACATGTCCAAACCGGGTAGCTTTCTTTGCAAACTGCCGTTTCATGGCTTGCCGGTGTGTGCTAGTGGATCACGAGAACCGTATCTACGAGGCCTGAGTGAACAACTAAAGCGAGAGCTCCACAACCTTGGGTTCACCTAGATCGAAAGACCATGAAACATAGCCCCTGCTCTAGTACCTGAGCATGGGAACGTCTGCTAAGGACATTTTGTGGGCCCATCCTGCTGCGCTCTTCTCCCTCTTGTTCAACTATGGGTTTCTCAAAACAGGAGGCCCTTGGTATTCTCACGGAATTGCGGGGTCCTTCTTGGGAATTGTAGAGCTTTGAGCATACAGGTCCAAAGATACAAGATCCATTTACAATTTCAAGGGTTCTAAGTACCGAGCGGGCTAAGTACAGAGCAGGGGAGCAATCAACGAAGCTTCCTCCATGTCCTAAAGTGTATGGTAGCATGGTAGTCACGAAGGTGACTCTGGAATTCCCCCTGAGGTTTAGGGTTAAGGATTCCTATATACTCACAGTAGAACCGAAAGCAAACGTGAACGCTCCAGCATGACTTTCTTGGTCATGGGGCTCGTGTCTCATACACACTGGTGTAGTTTCCATAAACCTTATGCAAACTAAATGTTTCAGAATTCTTTACGGCTATACCATAATACGAAAGAGACTACAGGACAACCCTTCACTGCACGCCAAACCCCAAATCCTATGCCCCAACAAACGTTCTCCCCCCGGATGCTACGTACCCCAGTCCCTGCCTGGGGCACGGGAAACGCTCAACCCGCCGTGACATATCGACATCTAGAACCCACTGGCTTGCTCCGCAAAGCATCCTTCCGGTCCTGATTGCGATTACATAGGAGCTCCAAACTGTGATCGGGGTTTTCAGAAAGCCTAGACCCAAAGATAAGAAATCTCTCTTAACCCTACACCTGAAACCCTGGTGGCCGCTGAGGACGAAGCACACACCGCTTCGAGCGCATAACGCCGCCGAAGGACTCAAGACCGGTAACCTACTTCACCAGTGATCAAAATCATAGTTCGGGTTTGGTGTGTAAATACCCATGTAACCTAGCTAGTATGACTGCTATTGCTATGATGACTATTGCCGTTCTTTGCTACGTTAGTGAGGGTTCGGGTGTGGGGCTTAAAGCGTTGAAACTTTGATCTACTGGGTGTTGCGGAATAGTGGAGAATCAAATTTAATGTCTCTATTTCGAAACACAACGACCCAACATACTACAGTCGTGCTTCTCATATTGAGGACTGTAGTGCTCCTACTTTACAGCACTACTCAGATCGGGATGTCAAACCCAATCCTAAACTCTAGATCTTAAGCCCTCAGCCCCAAACTCTCAATCCTAAACAAGCCAAGAATAAACCTCTACACCTCCAAATGTTCCGCGGCCTCATCCTAAACCAGAAGCCCTATGTCTCCCTGTACTCCATTTGCAGGGACCCTTTTAAGGATCTAGGGTTTAGGGTTTAGGAGTAGGGGTTTAGGGATTAGAGTTTAGGATTTAAGGTTTATAATAGGGTTTAGGATTAAGGGTTTAGGGATTATAGAATTTAGAGTTTAGGGTTTAGGGTGTACAAACACCGTGGCCTCATCTAGCCGAAGCGCAAGCCAGCCTCAGCAGCTTCGAGCTTTCAAGGTTCGAGGTTCAAGGGCCCTCTTAAGTAGCATTTTTTGGTGGTTAAATCCAGGAAGACTATATTCCTTAGAAAATACTATACCCAAAAAAAGGAAGATATAATCTCACTCTATATTGAGTACCATAGTATCCCCACTTGAGGTTTAGAATCCTATAGTGATAGAGGGCTTATACAGGGTTCGTATTGAGTGTAGGGCTTATATAGGGTTTACGTCGGGATATGTAGGATTTCTGTTTCAGCACTGACATAGCGAGAACAGTGGAGAATCAAATGGAAAAGAACATAGGCAGTGGAATGGACATTTGGACATTTGCATTATCTTTGGGGAAGATGCCTCAGCATCTAGAATAGGGTTGCGGTTGCGCGGCGGGGGGGGATATCATGCTCTCGCTATAAAACGGTTCTAGGGATAAACAGGGCTCACGGTCTAGGTTCTAATGTTTAGGGCTTCTAGGCTTCGGGGACTTGATGTGGGGGCCCTTTCAATTGGATTGTAGGGTTCTGCAGGATGATCGAGACAACAGTGGAAACCACTACATTATTCAGGGTGTAGAGCATACTACGGGCCTAAATAGTACAAGAGGAATAGTAAGGTTCACGGGCCCTTTCGGACATATTCTACTTCCCTTACATAAGCATTACATAGGGTAACTATAGATGTATATGGAGATATGTAGGTTTTAGAGTTCGGGGGCTTAAGTTAATAATGAGAAGACTGGAGGATCAAATGGAAAAGATAATGTAATATGAACTGCCAAGTGTCTGTATATACGAAGAGATACATGCACCTATCTGCATTTTGTGCGGGTCGCAAGGTAGATTCAGGTAGATGCCCCCCAAAATGGAATGGGGTCCTCGGGGTATATTCTGCGATACTTAACCATGATTTCAAGGAAATAGCTCCAACTAATGTTGCTCAGGTTTCTACATTGCAGAGCAGTGCGGCTTGTGGCTTTGTTAGGACCTGGGGTTGTGGGGATCATGCTGGGGGGCTGCGGACGGTTAAACAACGCTTCCAGGGATAAGGAAACGATTCAGTGCTCCGTTCCCCGTGCAGTGCAGAACCCTAATGTTCGGAAACTGGCGCGGAGAGGAATATACCATAATATACTATACTATAGTATACTATACTGGAATATAGCATAATATTTTATAGTATACTATACTATACTCTGATATACTTTGATTCGGCCATAGCATAGTCACAGGGCCCATGGTGCGCTATGCAGCTTGCTGGTCGCGAGTGGGGAATTTGAATGCAGGTCTCCAATAGGGGTTGCTATAGGGTTATATTGGGGAAGTGGAAAAGAAAATAGAAGCTACTATCTAGGGTTTAGGGTTTGGTATTAGGATGTGGTATTGGGGTTTTATAAGGGATGTGGTATTAGGGTTTTATAAGGGTTGTATTGGGATAATGGAAAAATAGAAACAACTATTTAAGCTTTGGGGCTTAGGCTATAGGGAGTGTTATAGGGATTCGTTCCCAAACCACCCCTTAAGCATAAGCAAGGCCTGCTGAATCCTACTTGAAGGTTTATGGCTAGTTCTAGAAAGTACAGTTAGGGTCACAGGCAAACTTTCGGGAACACCAAAATCCTAATTGCCTACACATGAGACTTCAAGCAGCAATGCTCGGGGGAGCGCAAGTATGAGCTGTTGCACGCCACAGAAGCCGGTGCGTAGTCAGGCGTACCTTTCTGGTGGCTCTTCCTCTTCAACCCAATAGAGTTTGGGACTTCCATTCTTCTGAAGGGATTGGCCAAGCTTTGTACTGATGCTTCTTGAATTAGGGGGCTATTGCCGATGCCAGGTTATGTTGGCATCATGCAAAGTTCCGGGTGTCTCTAGCAAAGGCTATATACATACACATATAACATGCCGAATTTTTGCGCTTCTGCATTGGAAGCATTCAAATGCTATGGATTCTGGCTGCTACCCAGAAATTGCTTGCAATTCCTTCTTGGGCTGCTTCTCTTGCTTGGCGACCATCCGAATCCACATCTACTGAAGGCGCATATTGCAGCCCCGAAAAACATGTGGTCAGTGACTGGATGAAATGCCGACGGGAACGACACAAACAGAGGTAGAGAAAGACACAAAAAGGAACCAAAAAAACAACTGCCCAAAGGTAAAAAACAGTCGCTAGTCATGCATGAATACTACTCATGGATACATGCTTATGCGATCGCGTGGGGGCAGAATCAACTTGGCACACGTGGGACCAGAATCCGCAAACTATGTAAGCGGATCTGGGGCCCTGAGAAGAAGACGACTTACCGGGGGTAACAAGGGAATAAGGGAATACATTGGGGCTACATGGTTATATACGGATGATGGAGAGGAAAATGGCAGCTGTTACATTACAACAGGGTATATATTGGGGTTATAGTAGGGAATGAGGGAGCAATAGGGAGCATATTATATGTCAATACCCAGAGAAACGTTCAACCTCTGCTGAAGCATTGTGTTATCCTAGCATGCTTGGCGAAAGTGGAACGATTTTGAAGAAATAAAGAGCTGTAGAATCATAAGCTTAAAGCTCCCCGACCTAGACCGTAAGCCCTAAGCCTTTAGCCCTGTGGGGCGCTTGTTCATCTGCGTGGTGCTCCTGATATCCCTGGAATCTTCGACAGCATCACCCCTTCAGAAACCAGCTCAAACCATCTGCCTAAATCCTATACCCTAGATCTGGAAAGGCGCCCCGAATCCTGACCCACAACCTTCAGCAGCATTACACCAATCTCCAAAGAACTCGCGTTGGTGCTTCCCAAAAGGCTTCTTCGTAGTTCCTTTTGGGGTTACTTATGGTTTTCTATTCGGGGATGAACTGATATATGCTGCCCAAAAAGGAACTGCATAGGAGCCCCTAAATATTAGGGAATGAGCGAACCGATTCCTGGAGTAGTCCAACAGTCCTAATTCGTGATCCTAACATCCCTATCCCTAAAACCAAAACCCGAGCCCCCAAACCCTGACCCCTCAACTTCCCCTAGACTTTTAGGCATTAAAAGTTTGTGACATGCGCGCGGCAATGTGCGAGGTCAATCTTGGCGATAGCTAGCACTGAGGATGCCGTGCTCGTCTAGGAAGGCTCCCAACTCGCAGCATCTCCTGACTGTAGAAAGTCCTACTTCTGAGTTCCCCAAACTTGTATAATCCCTATAATTCCTATATAGCCCCTATAATCCCTATAGTTCCCATTTCATTTTCCATTATCCAATATAACCCATCCCAAAACACCATCAACATTCTGGGCTCCCCCGCCCGTGAGGCCCGGTGAGCCGCTCGGCCGGAGAGGCGGCTTCGGAGATCCACGTCCTCTCAGGAAGAAAGCTTACTACGGTAGGGGTTAGTAGGGACTAAGGGTATATGTATATGTAGAGGGGTTAATTAGTAGGGAATAAGGGTATATATAATCCCATCAGATGCAACAGTTAAATCTCCTTATCCCGAACTAGGAATTCATTAGATCGTTCATTACATCCCTAAACCCTAAATCCGAAACCCTAAACCCTAATCCCTAAGCTTTTAAAGCCCCAAGCTCCTGGGTCCTTCAACCATAACTTGTTGGGGGTTAGTAGCTACTTCAAAAATATACTATAGGGTTTAGGGTTAGAATAAGGGAATACATTATAAGGGGGTTGTATAGGGACTGCTTTCCCTCATTGCCTATCAACTCCCAGGAAGAAAATGGAATATGGGGGCATCAACTAGGGTCTAGGGTTTAGGGAAGTAGCATAGGGGTTTTGGGCATGAGGATTCTGAGGCTTTAGCACGCCATTTCCCACCTCTCGAATAGTTATTAACAGGGTGATTTTTTTTTGGTTTAGGGCTTCGGGCTTAGGGTGTAAAGGATGCATCATATAGAGCCCTGTACTTTCTTTTCTGTTGACCCTATGAAGAAAGAAGAAGTCTTGGCCCTAGGTTTGGGAATTTACTTGACTCCAAATAAGGCTTCAGGGAGATTACATCTCAGTTACAGAAAGATTTTAACGAGGTGGCTACTCTCATCCCTAGTTTCAATAGAAATCCTAGCGAAATGTTGTTGGCACGACACTCCTTAATTTCTTCGTGACGTGAAGCAAACATGGACCGCTTTAGGATCTTGCTGTGAAAGCACTTGGTTGCCGAGGCCAAGTACTTTGCGCTATACTGGTAGATCTTGCGAGCCAGGTTTTTACCTTGCTATTCTATGGCAGATCATGCTTCCTTGTCAAAACGCTTGGAATTTCTTGTTTTGCGTCGCCTTGATTGCAGTCAACGGTTCAGATGTGGCCAGCGTTTGGGGACGGAGGACAAGGGTTTGGAAGGCTTCGGGAAGGTAGAGTGATGGGGTTCAGGCTTTCGTGTTGAGGGTCCCAGGGTGGGCAGATTTGGGCTGCCAGGGTGTACCTGCACCGTAGAGTAGAGGCGTGGGTTGCGCCGTTTGCGGCTTCATGTTCAAGGCATTTTGGGCAGGGTGTTCTGGTGTAAGCTGTCAGCATCGCCCGCAAAGCCAAGCAAGGACCAAATCCATACAGGAACGCGAAGGAACTCTGAACAGCAGCCTTGTTCAAGAAACTACGAAAAGGGGGCATCATTGATTCCTCAAGCTTCTGCGACGAAACAGCAAAACAGGGAAGCTACACAACCCGAAGCGCTTGAGCCTCTGGGCACCACTCAAGCCACCAAAACCATAGCCCCCTCCTTGTTTGGCTTACGGAACCAAGCATTGCCAGGCCTCATCACAGAGTTCATCGCCCACCTGACAATACTCCAGGTGCACTATGCTACATTTAGCATTAGTATGCATGTGTATATATATATACATGCCACCTCATGTGAACAGTTCATGTTCTTGGAAGGTACATTACGCCTGATGGCCAGTAGGAAGAAAAGCTCTATGCCCCATTTAGTCAAGGCTACATTTTGTAGTCTTCTCACCCCTTGAGTTGCCTGAAGCTGGTCCGACTTTCGACGACAGAAACCATCGCCCAAGCACAAAGAATCTCAATATGTGATTTTGGTGGGGTACTTGGTTGTGAGAGATGGGATACATAAACACATCCTCAGAATGGCAACAGAGGCAGCAGGCCTGGTAGTAGCACTAATCAGCAGGAATACTCATATCACTACTACCATCACTAGCAGCAGTAGTACTAGCAGCAGCAATAGCCGCCGCGTTTGGACTGGAAGGAAAAATTGATGCTCTTCCCTACCGCAACTACCAATAATCATGATGTCTGCAAGTCTATCTGCACTGGAACATGTCTAACCATCTAGTTGTACCTCTTTATAGGCAGGCTGGCAATCAAATCTCGAAACACATTTTCTGGGACCAAGACGAACTATTGTGTAGGGTAGGGTACTTCTTCAATGCGCAATATTGAGCCGGTGAAAAGCCTGTGGGACTTCACCCTGGCCTGTCGCTCCAACTCTATGTGCATCTCCTGTGCAGGGCTGGAGGCTTGTTGTCTCCTGCAGCTACTGCATCTACTAGCTTGCTACTACCGGTGCGACTGCTGCCACTGCTACTGCTACTGCTGCTGCTGCTGCTGCTGCTGCTGCTGCGCTGCGGCTGCGCTGCTGCTGCGCTGCTGCTACCACGCCCACCGCCGCTTCGGCGACGGCGACGGCTACTACACGACAACGACAACGATACGGCTACGACTATGACAGATCCTGACTACCACTAGCACTAGCATCCCTACCAACCTCCTCAACGTCTTTCATGTTTTTACGGTTTGCTTAGCTTCCCTAGGTTCACATAGGTGCCGACCAGCCTCCCCAAGAACCTCCTAAGGCCGAAGATCCCCGGTGGAGGCAACTCCGCAAGTCTTCCTCCGTAGGGGGAAAGCTGACGACATCACTCTCCCCAACCAGCCGGGCCTGGAGATGGTTGAGGGCTTAAGGTTTCCAGAAAAAGAAGAATACTTCTGATAGATATTAGGCCTCTGGAACTAAGCGTCCTGCTCGGAACTCCACGCAGGATGTACACAAACGTATGTATGTATGTATGTATGTATGTATGTATGTAGTATGTATGTATGTATGTAGTATGT